>VNJV01009310.1:0-96823 GCA_008042635.1 Drosophila nikananu | reverse complement strand
TAATTGCGATAATTTGCGAGCCAGAGAGAGACCTGTAAAAACTAATCTACCCTCTATCCTTAGACCACACCGCCCTGGATCTCATCATCAAGTCGCTCAAGTCCCCGACCATGGTCTGCGAGGGCACCCACTTCGATGGCAAGATACCGCACACGTTCGTGATCTTTGGGGCGTCCGGTGATTTGGCCAAGAAGAAGATCTACCCGACCCTGTGGTGGCTCTACCGCGATGACCTGCTCCCGAAGCCGACCAAATTCTGCGGCTATGCGCGCTCCAAGCTCTCCATCGCCAGCCTCAAGGCAGCCTGCCTGCAGTACATGAAGGTGAGTTGTTGCGCGCAACTGGTGTTCACATTCCAAAGATGCTATTTCCACTTGCCTCCCCACTTGCCTCAGGTTCAGCCCCACGAGCAGGCCAAGTACGAGGAGTTCTGGGCCCTCAATGAGTACGTATCCGGCAGCTATGACGGACGAACTGGGTTCGAGCTCCTGAACCAGCAGCTGGAGCTGATGGAAAACAAGAACAAGGCGAACCGCATCTTCTACCTGGCCTTGCCGCCGAGCGTCTTCGAGGAGGTGACGATCAACATCAAGCAGATCTGCATGTCCGTCTGGTGAGTAGTCCTCCGCCCCACTGAATCAAGGCAATCAAGCGAAATCCAATAGCGAAAACCTTGCATTTGCAGCGGCTGGAACCGCGTGATCATCGAGAAACCCTTTGGACGCGACGACGCCTCGTCGCAGGCGCTGAGCGACCACCTGGCCGGGTTGTTCCACGAGGAGCAACTGTACCGCATCGATCACTACCTGGGCAAGGAGATGGTGCAGAACCTGATGACCATTCGCTTCGGCAACAAGATCCTCAGCTCGACGTGGAATCGAGAGAATATTGCATCGGTGCTGATTACGTTCAAGGAGCCCTTCGGCACCCAGGGTCGCGGTGGTTACTTCGATGAGTTCGGCATCATCCGCGACGTGATGCAGAACCATCTGCTCCAGATCTTGTCGCTCGTTGCCATGGAGAAGCCGGTCAGCTGTCATCCGGACGACATACGCGATGAGAAGGTCAAGGTGCTGAAGAGCATCGAGGCCCTGACCGTCGACGACATGGTGTTGGGCCAGTATGTCGGCAATCCCGCGGGCACCACTGAGGACGCGCGCACAGGTTACCTGGACGACCCCACCGTCGACAATGGCTCTACTACGCCCACCTACGCCCTTGGCGTGCTGAAGATCAACAACGAGCGCTGGCAGGGCGTGCCCTTCATCCTGCGCTGCGGCAAGGCACTGAACGAGCGCAAGGCGGAGGTGCGCATCCAGTACCAGGACGTGCCCGGTGACATCTTCGAGGGCAGCACGAAGCGCAACGAGCTGGTCATCCGCGTGCAGCCGGGCGAGGCGCTGTACTTCAAGATGATGACGAAGAGCCCCGGCATCACCTTCGACATCGAGGAGACGGAGCTGGATCTCACGTACGAGCACCGCTACAAGGACTCCTACCTGCCGGACGCCTACGAGCGGCTCATCCTCGATGTCTTTTGCGGCTCCCAGATGCACTTTGTCCGCTCTGACGAGCTGCGCGAGGCTTGGCGCATCTTCACACCCATCCTGCATAAGATCGAGGGAGAGCGCGTGCCGCCCATCCCCTACCAGTACGGCTCCCGGGGGCCCAAGCAGGCCGATCGCAAGTGCGAGGAGAACAACTTTAAGTACTCCGGATCGTACAAGTGGCACGGCGGCAAGCCGGCCTCGTCCAATCTCTGAGCTCCCCGGGATTGGGATCGGGATTGCGATTGGGTTAACACAGCACAGCACAGCACGAGAGGCGTGACATGGGACACTACTCTCTGTTCTTACATATCTCTATGTAACCTTGGTTATTTGTAATTTTCTATGGTTTGTACAAGAATGTTTTTTATAAAATATACAAAGTAGCGTTTAACTAAACCGAAGGACTTTCGTATTGTTTGGTTAGTTCTCAGTGCCCCAGTAGCGGCATAAAGGGGATAGACAGATAAGAATACGATTGACTTTATAGGAGCATTATAACCCCAAGCTAAGAAATACATGAATATGAATCAAAGCACCTTGTCAATCTAAAAAAAAATGTTGCATTTTATTAATATCCCTTTTTAAACCTTCATATATACATAACTATATCCACGTCTCACAGTTATAATTACCACCCGGCGATAAGTATTGAACTGTGGCGAGGCGAGGCTTGAATCTTACCCTTGCGGATGCGACGGATTGATATAACCATCGCTGTTTGGTATTAATCTTGGCAGAGGCGGATCAACGTACCCATTGTTGTTGGGAATTGATCGAGGCGGAGGCGCCATGACATAACCATTGTTGTTTGGATTGTTGTTCGGATTTAATCGAGGCGGAGACGGATTTATGTATCCTTCGTTGTTCGGATGTAATCGAGGCGGAGACGGATTTATGTATCCTTCGTTGTTCGGATTTAATCGAGGCGGAGGCGGATTTGTGTATCCTTCGTTGTTCGGATTTAATCGAGGCGGAGGCGGATTTGTGTATCCTTCGTTGTTCGGAGGACTTATGTATTCTATAAAGTTAGGAATGAATCGTGGTGGAGGCTCCATAACATAGCCATTGCTGTTAGGATTTATTCGTGGTGAAGGTGGTCTTATATCGTCATTTCTGCCAGTGGGATTACCGTTATTCATGACCACATATGGCGAGGACTCCGGTTCGGTCTGTGGCACGACCAGCTCCTCCTCTATCTCCCTCTCTGGCTGCTCCTCTATCTCCCTCTCTTGCTGCTCCTCTGTGAAGATGCTTATCTGGAGCTCATATGCATTGTGTATCCTGGGCACACCTTGACGAGGAGAAGACTTTGACTCAGTCTTTGGTTCAACGCTTTTTCTTTCTTTAAGTATATCGTTAATAAATTCTTTATCAATATCGATATCACTCATTTTGCGTAGCTTTCTGACCGACATGATGACCAGTCCTAGCACCAGCAGGGCACCGATGCCCTCCATGATCTGGGCCTTTCGCAACGTGAATGCCTCGGGGTCTTGATTTGTCATGGCCAGCACAATGCTCATGCTACTGATACGGTCCATGTACATGGGCTCCAAGGCCATGTCCTGATCTGCCATAGAACGGTTGAATTTGTACTCCTGCTGCTTCACATCGTGCAACGTGATGTTATTGGTGATCCCTACGTCCTGGCAAAACGCGTCTTTCTTATTAGAGGACTGACACCAGTAAATGGTGTACCCCGACAGGTGGTCGGTGTCCTCAGGCTTGTCCCAGGATAACTTGGGGGAGTCATTCGGTCTGTAGGGGATGTACTTCAGTTGAGTAACCCGGCGCTTCGCCACGTCACTGATCGCGGGCACCAACAGCACCCCGCTGTCCAACGAGGCGCCCACGCTGTTCCGACTTCTCACGATGACATTGGCCGGCTGGCTGTCGTCCCAGTTTTCGAATATGGCGGAGCGGCCGTAGATGCGATTAGCCTTGTGGTTGCTGTAACAGTAAAAAGTATTAGTACAAGCAAAAAAAAAAAAAATAAATACATCTGAGGCGACAAAGAGACAGGAGAGAGTGAGTGCGAATGCGACTGCAAAAAAGTTTGATCCTCACTTCCATGCCAAGCAGGTTCGAAGCTCGGATAAATGAGTGCCTGGATTTATGAGTTTGTACTGAAAATGTCATCATTTTGAAGCCAAAGTCGTACAACAACTAAGAAAAAGAAAATACATTCATTTGGATTTGAATTCGAATTAAAAGAAAGTCGATAAGTCCAAGCAATTAAAATTAAAATTAAATACGGTTATAGTCTACGCTTACTTCCAGGCCAGGTGCAGGAAAACCAGAAATTTATGAGTTTGTACTGATAATGTTATAATTTTGATGACATGTTTTTAAAACCACAACTCTTTGTACAACCACTAAGAAAAAGAAAACACATTCATTTGGAAGTCAAATTTGAATTCGAATTAAAAAAAAGTCCAAACAATTAAAATTAAATACGGTTATAGTCTGCGCTAACTTCCAGACCAAGCTGGTTCAAAACTCGGAAAATAACAGTTTATAACAGATCTCTGAAAATGTTATAATTTTGAAGCCATTTTTTTTTGCCTAGAACAACATCAACAATTCTTCTGCGACAACAAGAAAATATTATGAGATAAGTTAATTTAGACACCGATTCAAATGCAAATTAAAACAAGAAAGGAACCTAACATCGGCACGCCGAAGTTGGTATTACCCCTGCAGCTTACGATTGGAGCATTTTAATTTAATCCAATTTTATCAAATGAAAAGAATTTCTAGATTTTCGTTTTTGATTTTATCAAGATTGGACTACTATATCATATAGCTGCCATATGAACGATCGGAAGTTTGTGAGGATAAAATTATAACTTTGCTAGTTTTAAACAAATTTTCATATAATTTGTGAAATGGTCATTTCGTATTATTATAGTTTTAATCAACATCGGGGACTACTATATCGTATAGCTGCCATTGAAACGGAATTGGATTAAATTATAATGAGCCAATTGTAAGCTGCATGGGTATACAAACTTCGGTGTGCCGAAGTTAGCTTCCTTTCTTGTTCTTATTGCAAAAGTGTTGTTGCTGTCAAAAGCAAGGACTAAGAAGCAAGGATAAATATTTCATCAATGGTCGTAGCTAATGATGCTTGTGGGGCGGTATGATCTTGCACTTACTCGTTTAAGTAGACGTCGTATGTCAGGTTCGGGCCGTTGTGATAAATCTCGGCCAGCGGGTACCACAAGACGGTTAGCTCTTTGCTGTCCTTGTCGTATGAGAAGCCGTTGCGCATAAACCGCGGCGGGCGGGCGGGCACGGTGGCATTCGTGCTGATGGCAAACTCGGGATGGTATTCCGACCAGAAAGTATTGTTTCCCTCGATGTGCATCTTGAGGCGCACGTCAAAGACCTGGAAGCCCTGCGGCGGATGCGGGAAGCAGAACTTGAGCTTCCTCTGGTCCGTCTTCGGGAGCCCGGGCAGTGTAAGGTTTAGAGGGGGGAAATCAGGCCGGCGGGGCCGCAGCTCCACTACCCACTCGAGGGTCTCTCCTTTATCGGCCAGGACTTTTGCGGAGTCCCACACCAGACATGTCTTATTGTTGGTGACCGTTGTCCAGTTCGGCTTCGTCGAAGGCCACTTCGGCACGAACATGTTATCCCCCAACAACTCGAACTGCTGAGTCTGAGTTCCACCACCCATTTTGCTTATCATGGTCAATGTGAAATTTAGCCTCGACATATCGTGGGCGTAGCTGTTCATGTTCAGCATGCAGTGCATCCGACTGGTATTGTCCGGCTCGGCAAATTCGCATTTGCTCGACTCGTTACTGATACTGTTACTGACTTCCAGCTCGTAAGTGGTATTGACGTGGAACTCTTCGCCATCTGCCCGACTGAAGCTACAGTTCAATTTTTCTTCGACGTCGAAGCGGCACGAGAAGTCCGTCACGTTGAGCACGGCGAACACCCGGACCGGGACTGAACTGTTCGGACTTTTATTCACGCAACACTCGTACGTGTCCTGCACGGACTCCGTGGCACTCGTTTCCGTGTACCGCACGGTGTTGTTCACTATCTCCGTGGGAAGACGTTTATTTCCCAGTTGCAACGTCAGGTTCAGGTCGCCCACGTAGACGTCACTGTCTTCACAGGCGCACGACACCTGCCCTCTGCCGCCGACCCACCAATTACCGCCGTTCGAGGCCGTGACGATCGTCTGGCACGACGCAGAAACGGACGCCGCGGCCGTACTCAGAGCTAGAAGCATCAGCTTTAGAATCAGACAGTGTGTCTGCCAGCCCATCGATTGAGAAGCCTTTGCGTGTTGCTGCCGAATATATGTAGATACTTGCGCTGCCTTTGCGCCGTACTGGGAACTAGGTGCTGCGCACAGGGCGAGTTAAAGGTAGCTTTATATATTGGTCCGAAATCAAGCTTACGTAAGTGGAGTTCGCGCTCTCGATTCCCGCGAAATCCAAGCTTCTCTTCCCCGAATAGATAAGCTGCTGCGGGGGAGCGCAAGCCGGCGTGTGACGCGTTGGGATAAGGCTCGTAAGCCACGATGTCACTCTCGGACAGCCGTACGAGACTGAAAAGCGAATGCGCACTCCGAGATCAAGCTGCGGCTGCGGCTGTTGGACCTTATCGGTTTGGTTTGCCAAGGGGAATGATAATCGAACGACTACATTTTAAAGTTACATTTATGTTGGTGTACATAGGACATATATTTATTAATTAATTATTATAAGCTCGATCTGGTCGACGCGCGCGGATGGTTAAGTGGGGAGTGTGTACAAATACGATATATAAAAAAATACTACAGCGTTACAAATACTTTCTTCTTCTGAGCCCACTGTGCCTCACGCGCCTCGCGAAGAATACAAAATAAATTACAAACGCGGGACGCACGTCCCTCGTCCGGTGAGTTGCCACTAATTACTAAAAACAGCTGCCAGGTTACAGGTTACAGGTTCCAGACTCCGCTGATCCGATGGTATGGCTTGGTTGGATGCGGTTGCGGTTGTGGTTGCGGTTCGGTTCGGTTACGGTTACGGGTGGAGAATCGAGAAGGGAGATGCTAAATGGATGGATGCAGACGATGCAGAGAAGGATTGCCGAGGTGTCCGGGCCAAGTGCTCCACTTGGACTTAGAGCACATGCCTATTATTGTGGGCCAGGACGTTCAGGTCCTGGGGCGTCACATAGCCGTTAATTGGCGGCTGGAGGCGCGGGTGCGTGTTGCCGACGCCGCCTGTCGCTGCCCCGGAGGCATTCGTCGGGCAACCCACGGCCGCGGAGAGCGGCTGCTTCATTAAACCGGTGAGCTGCAGCTGCTCCATGGTTGTGTAGCCGATGTCGGCTAGCTTGGGTGTGGGCGTCGACGTTGGTGCGGAAGCGGAAGCGGCGACTACTGGCAGCTGGAGCGGTGCCTGCGGCGGCGGCGGCGTTGAGCCTGTCACAACGGCAGGGGTCCCTGCTGCTGCTGCTATTCCTTCTCCTCTTCCAATAGATGGCAGTGGCGCTGCAGCCAGGGGCTTCAGCTTGTGCAGATCCGAGGCCTGCACGTAATTGTCCATGTTGAGCAGATGCGCTGGCGGGAAGAAGGTAGAGGCAGCGGCGGCAGCGGAGGGAGCATTAGCGTTGGCCTGCACGTGGGCTTGAACTGAGGGAGGCAGAGGATTGAGGCGCGACTGCAGAATGGGCACGGGTACATAGCCGCTGAGCGGAACCCGTGGCAGCGGCTGCGACTGGACAGGTCCAACGTTGCCGCCAGCCCAGTTCTTCATTTGGGTGGGCTTGATGTAGCCATTGCTGCTGCTGCCGCCGCTGGTCGGCTCCATGTCCCTGTTGATGTCGCTCTCCTGCTGCTCCCGCTCGTGCTCCGACTCCTGCTCGCGCTCGCGCTCCGTTTCACTGTCGCTCTGCACGAGCAGCCCGTGGCGCATGGACAGGTAGCTGGTGGGCGGGGGTACAGCGCCGCTCATGGGACCCGTCTCCCGGTGGTCATCGTAGCCATTGCGATCCATGCAGCCGCCGCCGCCACCGGAAGATGAGGCTGTACGTAGGAGCAGCTTCGAGCTCTCGCCGCCGCAGCTGCTAAAGTCGTGCGGAAGATGATCCTGCGGCGTGTACTGCGGTGAGTCGTCGACGCGGGTGCAGATGATGCCACCGCTGACGGACGAATTAGGGCCGAGATCGAGGCCCAGTCCGCCCATGTCCATCGGCTTCTTCAGCGTTTCCATGATGCCCTGCGGCAGCACCAGATCGATGTCGGACATCTTGCGGTATTTCTTGTACACAAGATAGAAGATGACACCAAGCACCAGGATGGCCACGGTCACCTCGATAGTCTGGTACATGGCCTTCACACTGTTCGTGTCCGGGGTGCAGATGTATCCGTACGTTCCCCACTCGGACTTGTATAGTCGGTAGGCGGACGCGTTAGCGCCATACACCTCGTACTGCGCCCGCTCTTCCTCGCCGAGGACGTTGTTCTGCACTACGCACGAGAACTGGAAAGATTGAGCGGCTACCATAAGGGTATTGGCCGACGCCTCCTGCCGATCCACGTTTATGGCGCGCACCGCCAACTGGAAAGGATTGTGACTGGTGCAGCGCGGCGTGGCCATCACGAAGGATCGGTTGTGCCCCGATAGAATGGTACTCATCAGGCAGCTGGCATTGCTATCGAGCAGCGACACCTCGTAATAGTCAATACGTCCGGCCGGCGTTCTGGGCGGATGCCAGTCCAGCCGTGAGCTTTGGTCCTTGTTGTTCGTCACCTGAAGCGTCGGGGGCGAGGGAACTGGGGAGCGGGGAAGAGGTTCCATTAGCATTAGGCGAGGGATCAGCGATCGGGGGGCAGTACTCACCTCCAATGGCGGTGCGGTAGGTCACAAAATTGCTGGGCTCCGACAGATAGAGCGTGCGTGCCCTCACGCTCACCTCGTAGCGCGTAAACGCCGTCAGGTTGCCCAGCATGTACGTTATCGGCTTCTCCGTGTCCACCAGCTCAGAGATCAGGGCTGCCACGCGGAAGCTCTCGGTGACATTGTCCAGCAGGGAACGGTAGGTGCCCTCATAGGCGCGCACCATGCCGTTGGCCAGAAGCGGCGGCTTCCACGACAGCTCCACACTGGAGCTGGTCACGCGCAGCAGCTGCAGCTCACGCGGCTGGCTGGGCGCCGCCTCGCCTGTGCGATTGACCAGCTCGTCGCTGTACTTGCTCGCCCGAGTGTCCGAGTACATGAGCATCTTGACGCTGTAGTCGGTGTAGGGCACCAGGTTCCTGATCTCGTACTTGTTGCTAAAGTGGTCCAGCTGCACGGTGGTGCAGTTGTCGGGCCGGCCCGTCGAGCGCTGGCAGTAGGTGAGATTGTAGCCGGCCAGGATGACGGCGCAGACGTGCTCCGTGCCCCAGCTGACCGTCATTGTGGTGTTGGTGGTCACGTCAATCGAAGGCTCCATCTTGGCCAGGTCGTCCGTCTTGTCGCTGCTGCACTTGGGCCAGCGCAGACCAGAGTTGTGCGAGCGGTAGTTGGCCGAAACGGCCATGAGGAGCGTCTGCTGGTCCCTGACCGTGGTGAACATCAGCTGGTCACTGGGCACCTCGGCAAAGCGTATAGATTCCTTGCACTCGGACAGCAGGCCCGGCTTGGGCACGCACCAGAACACCGTGTAGTTGGTGAGCTCCCTCTGGTCCTCGGGCGGCTCCCAGGTGAGCGTGCTCTTGTTGGTCTGCTGGTACACGCCGTGTATATTCCTCGGCACGCGTTGCCGTAAATCGCGGTTGGTGATGGGGCCAATCGACATACGGGTGGCGTTTACCGACAGGCCCTCGCTGTTATTGCTGCGTATAAGGATCTCGTGGACGTTGCTCATGTTCCAGTGATTGATAACCGCCGAGTCCCTTCCCACTTTGATCAGGCTGGGATCCCTGCAATGGGAATAAAGTGAACAGAACGGAAACGTATAAATAAGTGGATACGAATACATGCGAGGCCTCAGGTTTTCCAAGATTCCCCGATCCTAAGAGGTCCCCTTGAAGCCTAAGCCAGTCGGAATCGAAATTAGCGTATGGTCTTTCTCTCGATCTCTCTTTAACGCTTTGCTTGAAATGTACAGTGCATTTAGTTTTAGCATCACCCATTTGTTCTTTCCGAATACAATTAACTACACGAACTACATAGATCCACCGAGACTCCGCTTTGCTAAGTTTCCAAGTCTGAGACGGTTTTACGAGCTGTGGTGATAAGACTAGGGCCATAAAAACATTAATAGAGGAACATTAGGTCTAAGTAGTCCATGCCCTTCAGATCTGTTGTGTTTGTTATTGAAAAACATCGGAGAAATTCCCTGTATTCAGACACATCAGAGGCCAAAACTTTCAGTTTAAACATAGCAATCGCTTCAAAATCATTCCAAAATAGTTTCAAAAATTCCACCATCGCAGAGACCAACACCGGAAATTTTGCTGGCGTTCCTTACGTTTCCAGGAACGACACTTGCTGCTCCACATTTGGTAAGTACAATTCCGTTGCTTTCGAATTATCTGCATGAAATACGATCGAATTCCTGGGAAGTCAGCTTGGACTCTGGGTTCTATGGGTTTTTTCGGGGGGTCTTCGAGGTTACGAGATGGCCAATAGATCCGCTTCAAAGCTCGAAGGCGAAAACAGACAAAGGGACTTGAAATACTTGAAAAAATGTAGAAAGTTCAAGGGGTTCCTCATTTTCTAAGAAAAAATAATGGTAAAAGTGAATTTCCATTCCAATTTCTGAATTTACTGATTAAGAGTAATATGGGACACAAATACCTAATTTAAAGGCCATCAGTGGGGCTTAGTGGGCCCTGGACTTATCGCCTGGACAATTTCTTGGAAATTTAGAATTTATTACTTATTCTGATTCCCCAGAATTGCCATCGGAACCAATACATAATGGCAATTCCACTGCTCGACAGGCGTACCCTCACTTTCCTCTCCCATCCGGTCTATCAGCAGGAGGGTAGCTGCTATCAGTTTTTTCATATAATTAACAAATTACTGAGAATATTCAATTAGTTAAACGAGAAACTCGGTCGAGTAAAGATTTGTGTACACTTCCAAGACTTTTGTCTCAAAATGTCAGTAGTTCCAACGAACATCCATCTATTTATCGGTGATAAGAGATTACCGAGAAGCTTGAAATCGAAACGGAGTGGCGTCTCCCACCATACAGTGGAGGTGCGAAATATAGCAACGCTGAAAGCAAGGTAACTGCTACCAGACTAACAAGTTCTCCATTACCATCGGTAGACACTAAGTACATATTTTAATTTGAAGAGCCAGTTTTTGTATAGTGTAAGCATTCGATAAACAGAATTGTGTAACGATGTTCAAAGGTACTCATACCTATGTACACCGCACTTATGTTTTATTTATTCCCGGCATCGATTGTGCCATTAATTTGACGGCAGCACCCGTCATCCCCCCCGCTATCCAGCGTTCAATTCCGATTCCGGCAAAGCGACGGTAAGCAGAAGACAAGATACCGCGAATCCGCTCGAATGACGCTACAAACAAGAGAGAATGTGGACTGTAGACTACAGGGTATCTGGCAACAGCGGGTTTCCTCCGATTTCGATTTCTCTGGTGCAGTGCATTCGCGCTAAACGCCTCCATCCCCATTCCCCAATCCCCAAACCCCATGCCCATCTGCCCCATCTTCCCATTAATGAACGTGTTTTTGCGTTTGTTTTGCTGCCACTGGTGCCTGTGTGTGTGTACGGCGGCACTTCGGACGAAGTTAAAAATAAACATTTTCTACGGAACCCCACAATGGGAATGTTGCTTCGCTCCGATCCGCTCTGCTCTGTGCAAATACTACGCCGTATGGCTGCCACGCCGTATTCGCGAGAAACGCGGCGAACTCCTCCTTCCCTCCATCCATCCCAGCGGGCGGAATTCCGTTCCCACTCCCGCCCCCACCCCTCCGTGCATATACTCACACCAAAATCCCGTTGACGCGGTACTCGCTGATGGTGTAACAAAAGCCCGGCCCGTTCTCCTCGTGCCGCTCCAACGGCTCCCAATAGAAGCGCATGCCCTCCTCCGAGGAGTCGACGTAGAAGCTGCCGTAGGTGACGCGCGGCGGCCGGCGTGGTCGAGCCGGAGCCGTGGCAAAGCTGTAGACGAGCGGATCGCTCCATATCGTGTTATTCAGGTTGCCGCGCACGCGCAGCTGCAGCGTATAGCTGTAGCCGGCGAATGGAAGCTCCGTGAGGCAGAGCGTGTCCTTGATGGAGGAGCTATTGTTGCGCCAAAAGGGCCGCTTTAGCGACTCAAAGTTCAGCGGCGTCACGCGCACCTCCCAGACCAGGCCGTGGGCATAGTTGCTGCGCTGCTTCATCTCCCACGAGAGGCACACGGAGTTCTCGGTCCTGCTGACGAGGGTCAGGTTCTGGCCCGGCCGAGAAGGCACCGTCCGCTCAAAATGATTGATCGTTATGGGCTGCACAATGGCACCGAGGGCATTGGTTATGTTCAGGCGAAAGTAGTAGGTATCGCTGAAACGCTTGTAGTTGTCGTCCGTCATGTTGCAGGTGACCACGGGGGCGGCGTCGAAGTTGCAGTCGATGGAGTTGCTGTAATGCCAGTCGTTGTTGGCGTTGTAGGTGACAAAGTACTTGGTGATCAGCTTGTTCGGCGGCTGGGTGAAGTTGCACACCATGAACTGGAAGTCGTAGTCGATGCAGTCGAAGTCCCGGATGGGCAGTGGCTGCGTGCCCACGTACACCTTCGAGGTGTTGATCACGTATTCGCGGCACATGCACATGTACTCGCCCTCCTGCTCCTCGGCGTTATTGGCGGTGAACAGGATCGTGGTGTTGTTGAGCGTCCGGATGTCCGGATGCTGGTGGTACTCCCGCTTTCCGGCCTTGAAGTAAAGGTCCTGCACGGTGCAGGGCTTCGAGATGTTCGCGTCGCGAAAGTACGTCTCGTTGAGGGTGCAGCTGATCGTAAAATTGCCCCCGATGGCCGATTCCACCTTGTCGGGTATGAGCCACCCGGGATCGACGGTGGCGCGGGCGCCTACCTGCAGCAGGAGGAGCAGGGCGAGCAGCTCGAGTGCCTGCGGCACCAGAGGCCCCATGGTCCTTAGACTTCTGTAGTCCGCTCCTGTATTTTGGTATTTTCTCCTCCTTAGTTCTCCTGTCGCCTCACCGCACTTCGCTCTCCAACCGCGCTCTTCTCTCTCACACTGCACTCACACACGCACGCACACCGACACGGCTGCTCTCTCACACTTGCACGCACACCTCGCTGGCCGTGGCACTTGTTGGCTCTGTATTGGTGGGCAGTTCTCGGAAACCGTTTATACGCCGAGTTCCTGGAAGCAGCTCTAACGCATCTCGCTGCCAAGGTGTGCTGGCTGGGTTCTTCGTTGGTGCCGAAGTTCGGAGTTCACTGCGCACTGTTTGCTTGTTTGCAAAAGGTTTTTTGGATTTTTGGGTAAAATTTATGTTTGTCTTTGGATCTGTCTGCAGATTCCTGAATACGCGTAGGACGGCGATCGTCTCCTCCCTGCCCCCGCTCGCGTTGCCGTTGCTTTCGTTGGATTTTCTGTTTCTGTTTCGCTGGTCTGCAGTGTGACCGGGCACTTATCGGAACTCGATACACGATATTGCCAGGTGCGCGCTGCAGACCTTCGGTCGAACGGCCACACCTAGCACGCCTATTTCACCTGTGCTGCGCAAGTGAAAATTGTATTGCATTTGCAGTATTTAATTGCACTGGCTAGCTTCATGCACCGAAACGGCGGAAATGCGTTTTTGAAGGGGCTGCATCTGTTTGCCGCTACTTCTGCATATCGATATATATCGATAGCCGCGTGCGGCAGCCCTGGCCACTAAATCAAACGTGCGTCTGTGTGTGTGTGTGAGTGAGAAAGTGACGAATTACTTTTCATCAAATGGGAAATAATTTAGTTTGAAAACACGTATATCTTTCCAAAACAGTGTAAAAATACAGTCATAAGAACTTCAAAGGACGACGAGGTCAATCGGCGCAGGCAAAGCAAAAACCGTAAACAATTACACCAGCGAAATGGCGGAAGGCGGCAGTAAGCGCATCAACGTGGTTGTGAAAACGCCAAAGGACAGGAAGACGGTCGAGGTAGATGAAGATTCTGGAATAAAAGATGTGAGTACGACTCTAGGTCGGGGTCCCAGGTGTCAGTGATGCCTCTGCCCTTTGCTGCTGCTCTGGCGATGTCAGTACCCGTTAATTGGCAGTAGCGCTAGCTGGTGGTACAGTGCACTTCGCTTAAGCCGCACCGCCAGAGCCCACGAACAGGGTGGCAAAGTGCAAAGGGCTTGGGCTGCGTCTGTGTATGTACGCGCGCGTATGTGAGTGCTGGTGTGTGCGGGCCTGCATATTCGCTGGGGGAGCGAGACGAAGCGATAGGATCGGATCCTTCTAGAAAAAATAAAGTAAATGAAATAAATTTAATAATATATACCGTCTTTGACCCGCAGTTCAAAATTCTCGTCGCACAAAAGTTTGAGTCGGAGCCGGAGCAGCTGGTGCTCATCTTCGCCGGCAAGATCATGAAGGACACGGATACACTCAAGATGCACAACATTAAGGACAACCTGACGGTGCATCTGGTGATCAAGGCGCCGACACGCAGCAACGAGCAGCCGGCTCGAGCCCCGGCTGACGTCCGTCAGACGCCGTTCGGCCTGAACCAGTTCGGCGGTTTGGCAGGAATGGAGGCGTTGGGCGCCGGCTCGAATACGTTCATGGACCTACAGGCGCGCATGCAAAATGAGATGCTGGGCAACGGTGACCTGCTGCGCTCGCTGATGGATAATCCGCTGGTGCAGCAGATGATGAACAACCCAGAGACTATGCGCCAGCTGATCACGTCGAATCCGCAGATGCAGGACCTAATGCAGCGCAATCCAGAGATCTCGCACATGCTCAATAACCCGGACCTGCTGCGCCAGACCATGGAGCTGGCCCGCAACCCATCCATGCTGCAGGAGCTGATGCGGTCTCACGATCGCGCAATGTCCAACCTAGAGTCGGTGCCGGGCGGCTATAGCGCGCTGCAGCGCATCTATCGCGACATTCAGGAGCCAATGATGAATGCGGCCACCGAGTCCTTTGGCCGTAATCCCTTCGCCGGCCTGGTAGAGGGCGGCGGTTCTGCTGCCGGCGTCAATCCGCAGCAGGGCACCGAGAATAGAAACCCTCTGCCGAATCCCTGGGGCGGCGTTGGTGCGTCCCTTAATGGTACCGGCACTGGACCTGGGACTGGAACAGGCGCCGGCGGAAGTCGCACCGGCGGCGATCTGCCGCCGAACAATATCATGAATACGCCAGCAATGCGCAGCCTACTGCAGCAGATGGCTGACAATCCGGCCATGATGCAGAACCTGCTGAATGCGCCGTACACGCGCTCCATGATGGAGTCGATGTCACAAGATCCGGAGATGGCGTCGCGCCTGTTGAGCACCAGCCCGCTGCTGTCGAACAACCCCGCCCTGCAGGAGCAGGTGCGTCAAATGATGCCACAGTTCATGTCCCAGATGCAGAATCCAGAGGTGATGAACATGCTGACCAACCCGGAGGCAATGAACGCCATCCTGCAGATCCAGCAGGGCATGGAGCAGCTGCGCAGCGCGGCCCCGGGTTTCGTCGGTACTTTGGGCATCCCGCCACCGCCTCCAGGTGTCAACTCCGCTTCGGATCCGGCCAGCGGCGATACCAACAGCGGTGCCACCGTCAACAATATCTCGCCCAGCAGCGGCACTAATGCTACTGGCAACCCGGCCGCCGGTGGCCCCAGTCTGGCTCCAGGCGGCGGTCCCAATGCGCAGCTCTTTAACGATTTCATGATGCGTATGCTGAACGGCATGTCTAACAACACGGACAGCACGCAGCCGCCGGAGGTGCGCTACCAGTCGCAGCTCGAGCAGCTGGCCGCGATGGGCTTCGCAAATAGGGAGGCCAACTTGCAGGGTGAGTTGCTTCCCGCCTCTCCCGATCCTAATAATGTCCCTTCTAATCGGATCTTCTTTGCTCTTCCAACAGCTTTGATCGCCACCTTCGGGGACATCAATGCGGCGGTGGAACGCTTGCTTTCCCTCAACCAGTTGTCCCTGAGTTAACAACGTTAAGCCATTTCCAAATTGTACACACAACCTGTCTATATATCTACAAACTACAACTATATCTACCACTATATAGCCCTGGAGAACGCGAATAAGAACTAAAACGAGAATGAGAACGAGATCTGGAGAACATGACGGCGAGAGAGGGCTCCGGAAACGGCACGGATACGGGCAAACGCCAAATACCATTCCCTCATTCCTTGAAAGCCCGCCAAACACCACCCACAACCAATTCCACAAGGTCAGCAGCACGACGCTGACTGCTTTTTCCCACATCAAGAAAGAAGTGAATCCTTAAATACTAAACGCCGCGACACCATACAGCACCTCAGACAAACATACCTTGCAAGTGCACAGGATCATGGGAGCGCCAACAGAAGGTCAGAAGTAGACGAGGTGGAGAGGGATCTAGACGTTTGATCCCATACCAAAGTGTCGCCGGTTCCTTGGCTGACATTTGTTCCTTTTTTTTTTATTGTTTACATCTTAAGGCAGAGCAAGGGAAGAGGGAAAGGGTTCGCCTATATGTTAGTGCACGCATATATGCCAGCCCTCGGCACACACAACATCCAGCAGCACAACATATTCACTTCAAAGACATTCACCAGCTTCACACTTCATGCATTGCCGATAAAGAACTTCGTTGTTTTCTAGTAAATTTCAACCATGCTTGCGGGCGCTGCAGCCGTTTATCATTATTAAGTAAACTAAAACCATGTGACATCTCATTTTGTGCTTGCTCCAGATGTGACTGTCGTCAGAGGCGACTAAGCTGTTCTAGTCGGATGCCAGTGGCGGCTGATTTCCCATCCTTTCTCGCAGCTCGCAACTCGAAGAGGCGCGGTAGATGTCGCTAGATGCAGGGGTTCAAGTGTCGGGGATATAATTAGCTTAAAGGATTAGTTCAACAATCGCCATCTAGAGCACTTGGGTCGATCATAAATTTTTGTTTAACCGTTATCTACCGTCAACTTATATTGTGTGCTTATTTATATGTGCATATAGATATATATATATATATATATATATCAAAATATTCCATGGTGTTACAAAAGACGTGAAACTATTTGAAATTCCTTAGTAAAAAGAGTAACAAACACAACCCCCAACACTCTAATCTTTAATTTATTAGTAAGCATTACAAAGATCCGTATCCGATTTGTGGGCCGGTGGCCGGAAGGACCCATCCCCCACCCCGCACCTCGTTTGCATCCCATTTTCGTCACGTTCCATTTCGTGAGCCCCTGTGTCTATATATGATGTATGAAAATTCAATCTTTAACCTGTAAGTACTATAACTACTAAAAAGCGTCGCTCGGTCGCCGCATTTGGACAAACACATCTACCAACGGATCTCGGGGGTGGACTGTCTGGGAGTCAGTGGCAGTGAGAGTGGGAGTGGGAGTCTGGAGGTTCTGGAGTTGGCAATGGCGATCGGAGCAATGCGGTTATTCATTTAGTGATGGAAGTGAAACTAAGTAATTAAATGTAAATGGTCACATGTTTTAAAACATAATTAATAAAGCTGCTTTGGTTTTAGATTATAACCAATTCCGAGTTTTATTTAACCCATTTGGCGAGATTATTATACAGCACATCCTGAGTGTCCACTGAGCAATAAAAAACAATCAGAAAGGAACATGTTAATTCGCTCATAACTCATGAGCAAACCATGGAAAAAGAAAAGGACTTTGGACGCGTTAAATTACAATGTGACTCCGAAACCTCTTTTGCTGGTACCTTATTCGTTACGCCTTCTTCTCGCTTACCATTTCTAGAATATAGGGCCACATGGGATTTTACACAAGAATTTTGAAATCTAGGTCTAAAATCTGGAGAACCGATATGCAGTAGTTTTCTCTTTGAAGCATCGTTCTATCCCTGTCTAAATCGTGTTCGAGTAAGCCCCTTGCCTCTTACATTGTTTTCCTTAAGCCTTTTTGAGACTCTATCGCATATCTTTGGGCCTGCCCACACAGGGCTGTAGCTCCCTGGCAGGAGGTTTGTTTATTACAGCAGCCGTGGCTTGAGTATACAATCGAAACACATTTAGTACGACATATATTATAGTATATAATACATCCTAGGGTTAAGGCACTCGCGCATTTACATTCTCTCAGTCGCACGCGCACAGGAACGAACAGAACACAACGTCGTACAGCTAGAGATGAGGATGCAGTCATGATCGGGTGACAATCAGGCGGAGATGGCGATCGGTCAGAGCTCCTCGAAGAAGGCGACGCGCGCTTTGGTTGAGCCGGACTTGAGTTTCTTGAGCGTGGAGTATTTGTTTTCGCCGGCCTTGATCTGCGCCTCGCTGAGTATGTCCAGGTTGCTCTGGTTCTCCTCGATCTTGTGCGGTGCAATCTCGGAGCGCAGCGTCTGTAGCTGATTCTGCACCTGCTTCTTGGACTTGCGCAAATACTCGAGATGGTTGCGCTCCATCTCGTTGGTAATCTGCTCCATTTCGTTGTCTGTGAGAATGAACTCCTTGGGCTCGAAGTCGTCAGAGATGCCGCTCGAGTTGTCGCCCTGGGCAAGATAGTGCGATGAGTGGGTGGTCAGCTCGGCACCGCCGGCGGTCTCCATGTCATTCGTGGAGCTGCTGGTGGTCAGCGACGGAGTGCTGATTGCCGCCATGCTGGACGCCGTGTTGGCAGCGTGCGAGACACTGGAGGCGGTCAGCAAACTGTCCGTGGAGGACTTGCGGCCGCTGTTGAGGAAGTTGAGAAGGCGGGCAGTAGCCTCACGCTCGGCCATTTTGGCGCAAATGAGCTCCTTGCGTAGTTTCTCCGTCTCGGCCTCACGCTTATCATTTTCCACCGTCAGCTGGTGGACGTAGAAGTCGGCGTCCCGGATCTTTTTTTCCAGGTCATGCTTCTCGCGTTCGATCTTCATCTGGCGCTCGCGCAGCCGGTCCATCTCCGTCTTGAAATGGTTGGCCTTGCATTCGGTCAGCTGCATCTGCTCCTCGTTGACACGGCTCTTCTCGAAGTACAGCTCCTTGGTCTCTTCAGAGCGGCGCTAAAAAACCGAGTAAAATCTCAGAGATCACTGAGTAATTGCAGTAAAGAAAGCACATACCAACGCATCGCTGGCCATGCGCATCTCATTCTGCAGGTGCTCCAAGCTCTTCTCCATCTCGTAGCGCTCGTGCTCCGCCTTCTCGCGCAGCTTCTTCTCCCTCATGAACTTCTTGCGCTCGATCTGGCGTCGCTGTTTCTCCTCCTTGGCCTGTGCCTTCATTTGCTGGATCTCCATGGTGTCGGGCTTGCGGCGCCGCATATACAGATCGTGGTTGCCCTTGCACAGGTCTAGTATCTGCGAAGAATAGCGATCAATATTAGGGCTGTCGTTGGCCTTGAGTACTAAGTTCTTAAATCCCCTTCCAGGAGAACCACTCACCATCTTGTTAATGTGCAGGTCCTGTGAGTAGAAAATAAAGTTCGATACCTTGGCGTCCACCAGGCGAATGGTGAATTTCTTGTCATCGAAGCTTACGTGCCGTATCTCGTTCCACTGAAACGTCGTCTTTGGCGTTAGCTTGTCGCGTTCGTCGTAGATGTTCAGGCCCACGGCGGTGACGCCCAGCCACAATTTGGTTTTGTTCTTATTCTAAACGAGAATCAATCACAATAAAGGTGCAGGATGAAAGGCAAGACAGGACACTTACTGTAATAGGAAAGTAGTTGACGCCGTACATGTCCAGGTCCTGGGCGATCTTCAGGTACTCCAGCTCCACCTCATCGCGCGTCATGGGCTCGTGGTCCATGTACCTTGCGGGGGCGATTAATTAGCTTGAGTCGTCGACACATCCCAACTGTGCAACTGTACTCACCAGGTCTTTATGCGCACCTCCCACATTTCGGGCGTCATCTGGTACTGGTCGGTCACGCCCTTGGGAAGAAGCTCGCCCCCGGCCAGCATACCGTCCTTGTAGCTCTCGTAGTCGTACGGACCATACTGCACATGCACCGCGTACGAGGCCAGCAGCACGGACGCTTCCGGACGGCAGTATATGTCCATCGAGAGGATGCTCTGCTTCACCTGCAGGAAGAACAGGTGCTGCGTAATCTCCTGGATCAGCTCCTCGCTGACGTTCTCCGGAAAGAACTTCGCGTAGAAGCTAAACACGTACACGTTGTTGTTGGCATGCAGCTCCACGCGCTGGTCGCGCACCCGCTTGTCCATCTTCAGCCAGGAGACATTGCTGCGCGTGTCCACATACTGCAGACCGAAGTACCAGGACTCACGTAATCCGATGGTGCGGCAGACCAGGTCGAACAGATCCTGACCGGAGGCGCGCGGTTCCAACTTGAACTCCAGCTCCGAGTCGAAGGTGCTCACTCGCACCGAGAGCGAACGGTTTTTCTTGGAGCCGAACGGGCTCATCGCGCCCTCTTGATTATGTGATGCTGTTTAGTTTTTAATTCTCAGGGATTTGGTAACGGCCCTGGCTTCTGGTTGTATTTCTGTGATGTGTGTAATATATACTGGACGATCCTAATGCTCAGCGCTCTGCGCTGTGATAACTTGTTGCGTGCAGTGACTTGTTGCAGCTGCCGCTGCTGCTCCCTCTTCCTGGGGGCCACTAGTGGTCCGCTTCCTGGCTGCTGCTCCTGCGACCCTTTGTAGTTGCACACTTCCACCTCCACTCGCTCTCGCACTCGCACATATTGCAGCCAATTGGGTTGCTCGGGACAGTGGCAATGGCGATATCGGGCTGAAGGTTGAAGGCTGCGGCTGCGAGAGAAAGAATGAATAAGTGACCTCGTTTATGCGTAGCGCGTATTGCGAACTATTCTCCGTCAGAATTCCGCCAGCGCAGCGCGAGGGTGGTGGACCACAGCTTGATAAGATTGGCTGGCCAAAAGTATTCACTTAGGCAGTTTTATGTTTCCGCCAAAGGCAACTGACATGATTTCACGCTCTGAATCAAAGAGATGTTGGCGAGTTTGCGAATAGCGCCGCATAAACGTGCACAGTGTAACCAGCTGTGGGGCTAGTAGAAAACCTTACTCAGCAGCACTCTGACCAAATACCAAACTTATATCAGAATAGAAACAGAATTAAATTCTTTCGACGTAAACAAATGATTATTATTACCTTAATACCCACCTCTCATACCTGTATGCATAACCACCGATGACTCATAACCACATTCGCTGGTACGCCTAGAAAGAGTGCTGCAAATCGAAACAG
This sequence comes from Drosophila nikananu, assembly GCA_008042635.1. Lineage (NCBI taxonomy): Eukaryota > Metazoa > Arthropoda > Insecta > Diptera > Drosophilidae > Drosophila > Drosophila nikananu. The sequence goes on along the minus strand of VNJV01009310.1, from coordinate 75,928 downwards.
CACATCGCACTTCCCAATGACCGCCAAATTCAAAATGCAAAACTCCAAAGGCAAATGCTAAGAATACTCGACTAACCGTAGCTCTTTATAAATACATGAATAATATACAATTCGTAGATGGCAAAACCTATGTAGTTTACATGTGCGTGTTTGGGGTGGTCTCGGCTCCACCGTGACGATGGTAATGCTCTCTAGTTTCGAGTTTACGAATGCTTATCACACAAACGCAGTCACAGAGTTGTCTCCGGCTACATGCCCACAACAATACAATACAATACAATACAATAACGAAGAAATGTAAACTACAACTAAAAGTGTTTGTACTCGGACTCGCCCGTAGCCTGCATTCTGCAACCTGAGCCTCGAACCCGGCCGCAACCTGCATCCTGCGCGACCTGAGCCTCGATTGGCACTTAAGGGGCGGCCCAGTCCGCCGCGATTCGAGTGTCGATGGCTTTTGTCTGCTTGAAAGCCGCCGAACCTGGGCAGCTACTGGTTGCTGCGCTTCACCCGCTCTACGTGTAGGTCATAAAGCATCTTGTTCTTCTCGTAATAGTATGGATTCTGCTCGGCCCCCAGCTCCGGATTGTACTCGTTTGAAGCCGGGCCAATCACCACTGCTGCTCCTCCGTCGCCACCAGGTCCCGATGTCTGTCCCCGGTAGTTGTTGGTGTCACCGTTACCCAGGGGCGGAATGCTGCAGCTGCTGCTGCTGTTGCTGTTGCCGTCGTCGTAGTTAAGGTGCAGATTGTTGATGCGCTTCGAAAGGGGCGTGGACTCGCAGGGAAGGTCGTCCTCTCGGCTGCGCTTCCTGTGTGGAGATCAGAGTTGAAGCAATAAGAACGCAGTACCTTTTACAAGTGCGTCGCATTAGCCGAAATTCGAAAGGATTCGGAGGGCAGAGTTGGGTACGGGACACTGTTGGAGCTCAGAGTGTGGGGCCTGGGGCGTTTCCACTTACCTAGTCTTCAAAAATCCAGCCATTCCGTTCAGTGGAAAGCGAGATGGATTGGGTCTATTTGCCTTTTGTTTTGGCCTCCTCTCGTTCCTTCTCACGTTCCCCTTGTTCTGTGGGTGCAGTATGACCAGCATGTGCACGCACTGCAGAACCCAAACGGACTCTAGAAATATGGTATGTTTTTCTAGTATCTGTCTCGAGCAGGTGTTATCAATAATTTATTTAATTTGATATTTAAACAATTTGATGATAACAAATCAGAATAATTGGGACCATCTACATCAGAATCGTATTGTAAATGAAATAAAAGGTTAAATAAAGGCGTTATATCGATGGTGGAAACCAGCAATCGATGTATCGCGCAGCATGGCCACTACCAATATTACTATCGATGTTTTTACAGCTCTATCGAGCCCGACCCAGCCCAGAAAAGCGGAAAACAAAACGGATTCGTTAGCGTTCGCAATTGTTATTAACTGTAAGTAAAAAATATTCGCAAGGTGCCGGTGGTGAGGGGATTTCCAAGGGTCCAATTCTGTCAATTGCAGATTAAAAAGAAAGGTGAAAATTCAGAACAGAAAAGTGAACGAAAACGTCGTTATCGACGACCGCTGCTGTGTGTGAGTGTGCGTGTGTGGCTCGGTGTGATGGTGTGAGTGTGTGACAAATGATTGGTTCCAAATTTCATTCTTTTTACGCTGCGACTGCGACACTGAATTGTAAATATTCCCGCTGCTTTCTATTAATTGCAGGCGGCGGCAGCAGCAGCGGTAGTCCCGTGCCTTGCCAAAAACAAGTTTATACCAAACACACACATATGTCCGTCGGTGTTCTGCTGCTGTGTCCAAATAAATTAGCATAATGCCAGTTGCAGTAAAACTGCATTTCGAGCACAAGAACCGCACCCACACCAGTGCAGTTGGAGTTCGAGTTATGCGAAGACTGCCCTGTACGTGTGCCTATGCTCTTGAGTGTGTGTGTGTGTGCATGTGTGTCATATTAGAATTTTCTGCGCTTATCTGCGTCTGTGTGTTGTTGCTTTCGGTTCGTCCGTTACTCTTCTTCTTGTTCTGCTGCTTCTTCGGCTTGAGTCATCGCACAGATACCCTACCCCGCATAGAGTAAGATAGATAAGAGGAACAAAAGCGGGCGAAGCAAGTCCGGCAGGACTGCAGGACCGCACCCCCGACACTCGCTGGCCGTTTCAGAAACTAGTAAAACTAACCAACTAACTAACCCTGCCCCTTACTTTCCCCTCTCCGCAGGAGTTCTCCGTAGCGTGCTCTCTCCACAACAGAACATGCAAACCATCAAGTGCGTGGTCGTCGGCGACGGAGCCGTGGGTAAGACCTGCCTGCTCATCTCGTACACAACCAACAAATTCCCCTCTGAATACGTGCCGACCGTCTTCGACAACTATGCGGTGACGGTAATGATTGGTGGCGAGCCCTACACACTGGGCCTGTTCGATACAGCCGGGCAGGAGGACTACGATCGGCTGCGTCCGCTCTCCTATCCGCAAACGGATGTCTTCCTTGTCTGCTTCTCGGTGGTCAGCCCCAGTTCCTTTGAGAACGTCAAGGAGAAGGTAAGATGCCACGCGCTGCAACCTTTGGCCAACAGACTAACCGTGATTCCCTTTCAGTGGGTGCCAGAGATCACACACCATTGCCAGAAGACGCCGTTCTTGCTGGTTGGCACACAAATCGATTTGCGCGACGAGACCAGCACGCTGGAGAAGCTGGCCAAGAATAAGCAGAAGCCGATCACCATGGAGCAGGGCGAGAAACTGGCCAAGGAGCTGAAGGCTGTCAAGTATGTGGAGTGCTCGGCCCTGACGCAGAAGGGCCTAAAGAATGTCTTCGACGAGGCCATACTGGCCGCACTGGAGCCGCCAGAACCGACCAAGAAAAGGAAGTGCAAATTCTTATAATTCGGTTTTCCTTTCTCTTCTGTCTGTCTGTCGGTCTACGTGCGTTTTCGTATCCCATCCACTCTTGCTTCTTGCTAACGCCTTCTTCCCAGGCTGCCTGAGGGGCGTTCTTCACTAATATATATATATACTGTATATTTTATATATCTTTATATATATATTGAGTCTTGATTGTATTACTATGCACCCGCTGCTGCCCTGAAACCCAATTCCTCACCCTTCTCCCTCTCTCAATGTAACCATCGCCGTGTATGTCCCCGTTCCGTTCTGGAACCATAGTCCATAATCTCCGCACCGGGTAATAGATCGGTTTTTATAATTTCATATTCTTGCTCGGGGCAGCCTTTTTCCGCCCCCAAAAGCTTCCAGAAACAGAAGGCAGAATCAGAGTCCCCGAATCAATTCAAAATCGACGCCATTGTCGCTTATAGTCCCATTCTTCTTGTTTTTGGCGCAATTTTCTTATTAAGCAAAAAGAGGAAACACAACAACAACAATAACAATATAGCGAAAACAAATTATTTATATATATTTCTTAAATATATATATATATATATATATATATATACAAGGATTAAGTGGAAAAGTGCGGAAAAGATATAGAAGTATAGAAACAAACAAAAATAAAGTGAGAACTAAGAAGAAGAACCATGCAATGTTTTGTTTTGCATCATCTGCAATTAAACCGCGATGCGAGTCAGTCCCAAGAGCAACGCAAAGACGTGAGAATTAATAAGCAAAAGCGAAAAGATTAATTGGAAATATTTATATGATGATAACTGTGGCAGGCATAGTGGCGGCGAAAGGAGGAGTGGCTGCTGACAAGCAAATGAAACAAGCGAAGCATATTATATAATAAAACTAAGAGTATTGAAATATATGTATGATTAAACGTAAATTATAAAAGAAGCGAAGCAAGGAAAAGGAAAACCTAACAGACACAACTGAAGTCTACAATCGATATATATGTATGTATATGTATATAAATAATATATATATATATACATATAACATATATATCTATGCAAATATTGTATAATCCATAAAGTATATAAACAAATAGTTCAGAAAACAACAACAAACAAAAGAAGCATAGAAGAAAAACAAAAGGAAAATACGAACTAATGCATTTTTTAATATTTTTATATGTATACATTATCAATTTTTACCTTTTTTTTCTAGACCTTAGTGATTTAACATTATTGATTTCAGATAATATCTTATAATAAAACGAAATCCAAAACGAAAAGAAACGAACTCATTTGTACGCATTCAAGGAATGTTAGCGATTGTGTTCGAAAATGTGTGAAATTAATTGAGGTTTAAGTCCTCTCTCCTTGCAGATAAACAGAACATCGTCAGGCCCTTGCCCACTTGTCAGCCAGAACTGATAAACTACATAGACCCATGAACAGAGATGGACGGTCCCAAGACATTGTCGCATTTTACAACTGACATGGCCTCTGCCATGAACTCAACTGCTTCATTTCAGAGCTCTTTACAGATAGTTTTAATGTTTACATAAGTATTTAACTCTATAGTTTTATTACAGAATCTTCTATTTATAAAGTATTTATTTCTTCTTATGAAAAGGCCATAACAGATAGTCTGCATATCGTCTTCAGAGCATCAGCAGGAGTCGTCTATAAGGACGTGGACACAAGGAATCAAATTGAAGCCTTATATCAATCCAGCGGCTGTACCCACTTGCACTTAATCTGCGCCGCGTTCACATCCGCTACGAGGGAATCGGCAAAACCGGCGCTACCCTGAATATCGATATTGTCGTAGTCAAAGCGCAGGCAGCTCTCTCCGTCCTGCAACAGCTGCTCGACACCATGCCAGGCGATCATCACGCCGTTGTCAGAGCAGTAGCGCTTGGCGGGACGAAAGCTCCGGCAGCTGTACTGCTCAGCCAGGTGCGCCATATTTGCGTAAATGGCATCGTTGTTAGCAACACCGCCGGATACGACCAGCGTGGGCGGGGTGACTCCGAAAAGATGGACTTTCGGCAGCAGGCAGTACTCTAGAGCTCGCTGAGTGCGATGCATCAGGTGGCGGCTGCAGGCGCGCAGCAATCCGGCACAGAAGTCGCCGTAGTTGCTGATTACGCCGTCCGGCGGCGTTCTCTCCGTCCACTCGCGTGCCTTTATGGCGCGAAACGAATTGTTCTTGATGCCGGCAAAGCTGAAGTGGCAGTTGCGTTGCTGGGCCAACGGAAGAGGGAAGTCGTAGGCCAGCGGCTGACTGGCCAGTCGGGCAGCATGCTCAATGGCCCGTCCGCCGTTCCACAGCCTGTACTCGGGCAGCACGTGAAGCCGCAGACGGCGGGCGATCTTGTCAAAAGCCTCGCCGGGTGCATCGTCCAAAGTCTGGCCGAGTAGCGACAGGCGGCCGGGCCCGCGCACCATCACCAGCTGGCAGTGTCCACCGCTCACCAGCAGGCAGAGGAACGGAAAGTTAATGGTCGCCGGCTGCTCCATGCGCGCTTGCAGTGCGTGCGCCTCCATATGATGGACCGGCAATAGAGGCTTCTTCAGGCGGCGGGCCAAGTGCCGGGCGAAGCGCAATCCAATCAGCAAGCTAAGCGGCAAGCCGGGACGCGTAGTCACGGCTATGGCCGTCAATTGATCCGGCTGCAGCTGCGCCTCCGCCAAGCAGCGCTCGTAAGCGGACTCGATGCGAGCTCGGTGCAGGTCTTGCGCCCGGGGTGGAATGATGCCGCCGTAGCTGCAAGGAATATGTGAATCCTTCTCTATCATTGAATACTGATGGAATTCGATGGAACTCACCGGGTGTGGAACTCCTGCTGGGACTCCAGCACGTTGGCACGCACGCAACCATCGGTGTCCACGATTGCTAGGCCCGTGTCATCGCAGGAGGTCTCGATGCCCAGGACATATCTAAGGTGGCGTCTGGAGGGTACCAGAAGGGGCGCACCGAACCCCTTTCCCACTCCGATTCCGGTCCTGATAGCATGCATAGTGATGCTGAAAACATCGATGTTTTCGACATCAAGGTTTTTCTCGGCGATGTTTTCCTATGTTCTTCGACGATATTCGCTTTTTCCCCGTCATATTTGGCTTTTTACGTCACGAGTGGATATTCCTATCATCACTAATAATCTCCGAAACACTCATGTTAACATGATTCGAGAGCGAACTAGCGATGTTATTTCATGAATAAAATGAAAAAATTAATTTGTGGTAGGAAAGAGTAGGTATATTTCGCTATTTTCAGCTTTTCTTAAAATTGTAATTGCTAAATTTGGTATCGGCCCCCTTGGCGGATACGCGATGGCAAATTTCGCACCCGGCCACCCAGGCGTATAAGCAACGGCCCCAGCTACGTCACGATCAAAGCATAAAAGAGCTCATAAATGAGTGCGAGTGAGATATGAGACATTGAGTGAGTGCAGATTTCAGTTCACCATTCTGTTAATAAATCTCCGACACGCTCATGTTAATTTTCCCATATAAAATTCTGCTAAAAGCTCTGTTAATAATTCTCCGACACGCTCATGTTAAATTCGTGGTGAACAGAGCGAATGAGTCAAATGCATAATGATGGCGCCAGTGTTGTTAAGTGGACGACTTTTTTGAACAGCTGACTAAAACCTAACGGTCCGATTGCAATGGAAACATCGATAGTGCCGCAGATTTCTTTTTTCAGATTTGAATTTATGATTTTATTTAATTTACCTATTAAATTACTGTAAAAGTAAAAAGCAGATTTTCTATGCATTTATATGTGTAATTGAGTCAAAGACATCATCTAACGTTTATTGAAAGTATTGCAATACTTTGTTAGCAAATGTAGGTATACATGTTTCCATTCCAGCCTCCTAAGATGCCTCTTCGTCCTTTTCTATTCGCTGCTTAGCCGGTGCTGTCAGATCCCTGGCAGCATCCACCACGATTTTGTCACCGAAGGGTTCCGAAGCCATCTGTCCTTCCTTAGTTAGAACTGCCGGAGCCTGGTCTATGGTAGAGACTTCAGCGATTTGACGTTGGTCAGCCCATTTGGATGCTTCGGGCTCGGTTTTGGTGTTCTCCTTCATTTTTGGCAGCTCCAGCTCCTCAGTGCACAGCATGGATACCATGAGGTGCTCTGCGAAAAGGGAATGCTGACGCCTTGAATTCGCGGCAGCTTCCGAATCCCGTTCGAGGCACTCTTGCTCAGCAACCCACTTCGCCAGGAGAAACCCAGGTCGGTTGCCCGATGGTGTCACGTCTGGGAATATCCCTTCGCTCTTTGTTTGACCCTGGGTCACGGCTTCGTCACCGGTGGTCCATTTTTTCTGTGGCACCAGCTGGCGTTGCACCTCCAGGTTCTGGTAGCCCCCGCAGAAGATGTCTCGCTGTCCCATTGTCCCTGTTCCGGTCGCTTTGGTTTCTGTGATCAATTCTCCTCCTTCGCTTTATTTTGACTTTTTGAAAATCTGAGCAAAAGAGCTTCAAATTTTTACAACCCCGTTTCGAAAGAACTGACAGTGATTTCTGATTTTAACAAATAAAGCATTGAAACGTATAAAGACACTGAAGTTTTTGTAATGGCCTACTCAGTATTCAATTGTTCATTTTGTATACAAAGCTAAAAAAAAGTTCAATAAAGTATTACAATATACTTTTATTTATTCTTGCTACGATTTTTATTTTTGATTTAACTGGCTGGGTGTAATAATTTGAGTCATTTTGGACCATATTAAATAAATCTAATGTTGGTTAGCATCAACAACCTAGTCGATCTAGCTATGTCCGCTGGCTTCAGTGGCCCATTTTACCCAATAAATATAAGGTAGTAAGGAAGCATGTCCTTGTTTTTATTTGCAAATAAAGACTGAGAAGAACAAACCAAACCCCGCTGAAATCGGTAGAGTTTTAGCCTAGTTATGAAAAAAAAAAACGCTTTAGGGGGTCCCAATATTGCAACACAACTAGGCGTATTACAGGCAAATGAGTCATTTCCGACCCTATAAACCATATATATTCTTGATCAGCATCATCAGCCGAATCGATCTAGCCATGTCCGGGAAGAAAAAAAAAGCGACCCAATTTTCGAAAAATTGAGTGATGGTATCCAATTTTTGAAAAATTGGCCAAAAATTAATTGAAGCTAAAGTAAAAAATTTAAATGAAGAAATGTTCTCCTATAAAAAACAAGAAGAAAGAACCCAACCCCGCTGAAATCGGTTGAGTTTTAGCCGAGTTATGATCAAAAAACAATTAAAATTCTTATAAATTGTTGTAACGGTGTTACGGTGTAAGAGGCAACAGTGGCAACGTCGTTTCTCCGGATAAGTGGGGGGGAGATAGCCGAGGCGGGCCCGAAGAGGGTCAAACGGCGATCGCCCAGCCAACCTGAGCATATTTATGAAAACAACAGAACTGCATTATTAAAGCTTATTTATTTCATGGAAACTTCCATGTAAAATCTTCCAAAACAACACAAATTATATCCAATTATATTTGGAATGAACTCAAATCACTGCCAAGAACTAGACAATGCCTGTAACGAGACAAGGGTATAAGATCATCGCCACTGATTCATCATCGCACTCACCCTGCATTTCGGCCAGTTGCTCGGTGGTCATGACGACGGGCAGCACTGGATTCGGAGTGTCGTCTGGGGGAGCCACCAAGCAGCGATCGGCAATCGGGCCCATATAACACTTGCGCATTTTGAGGTACTTCATCCAGACATTCGATATTCCCTCCTCCGAGTAGACATCGCCGCTGCTGCCGCCGGCGACATTGCGAGCACAGAGATGTCCCTCGTTAATGAACACATGACGCGTGACGTGAAAGTGTGAGTTGGTAATGTAGATGTTTGGCGGAACGATCGGACATGTCTGGGTTAGAAATATAAAACGAAAGGTGGTTAGCTTAAACTGGGAAAAAGTTAACGTATGTGGAACCCTAGGTGGGCATTCGAAGGAGGTGTGGATGATGGATTGTGCGATTTGATACGAACCTGTTTCAGCTGCACAGAGCGCATCAAGTTGACCTTAATCAAATGCAAGTTGCAGTTGCGCAACTCGGCCAACTCGTCCTCCAGCTGGGCATTCCTCTCGCTGAGGGTGGCCACCTCGCCACTCAGACGATCCTCGTCGGCCTCGCACAGCTGCAGAGTCTGCTCCCACTCGCGGCTCAAGGCCCGGACCTCGTTGATATGATCCTGGCAGCACAGCATGTGCTGGCCAAGATAGCGCTCCGAGACCAGTACCAGCTTGGCCATGGCGTACAGAAAGATGAAGAGGTACACTAGGCTGGCGAAGAGGTCAGAGAAGTCGCAATCAGGGCGATCGCTTGTCTCCTCTAGCCCGAGTAGGCCAGCCACCGATGAGGCCCTCCACTGCAATGCGGTCCCAGTGACGGTCGAGTTCTCCATAGTCCACCTATCGTTTTTGTGTATTAGCTGTGTTTTTTTTTTGTGAGAGGAGTGATGTCCAAATCACGTCGGAAATTTAAACAAGCTCGGTGTCGATGTCAACAGTCTACAGGGCCCTTTTGGAATGATTGAAAGTGGGTAAGCTTTGAAAGTAGTTTACAGGAGTGCTTTTGCTTTTGCTTGTGAATATTGGGTTACGGTATACAATTCTCATGAATATCCCTAGCCTTCGCTTATACACAATATTGCTAAGATGTAGGGCATCCCCCCTTTAAAAGAAAAATGAAAAGATTATGATTTCGATAAATAATTAATAATTTCTTAAATATAAATCACAAGGGCGCTGGAAGCTTTTTATATATACATTACCATTTATTAAATACGTTACCCTTAGGGTCGAATCTCCATAATGACTCTAAAATGATAGAGCCAAGCCAATAAAGTATGTACCCAAAATAATTGCGCTTTTAATAAAAATCCAACATATTTCTCACTTACGATAGAGATAACTCAAAAACATGTCTATTGAGTTATTGATGCCGATATATGTATGTGTGTATATATTCGCTAAATTAAACTAAAAATATTGCATGATCGTCGCTTAAGACCACTTCTCTGCATGAGTAGAGGATGGTTTACGATAAATGAGAGCATTCAATGCGTTTTATTCCTAATTATTTTCTTTCCTAATTTGCGATCTAGTATGTGGTAGGGGCCGTCTTCTTATCTGAATGCTATGATTAATGTTTGTCCTGAAATCGGAATATGAGTTTTAATTTTTTAACCAGGAAATGTGCGAGTGTAACTCAAATTTTATGTGTGTCATGTCTAATCTTTACAGCAACACAAAGACTTGAAAATAATAAGTTGCTTAATGCTCATACATTTGAAGTATAGAAATTCAAATATTAAACAAATTTGAATGCAAAATAATCGTACGGCGATGCGATGGTAATTTTTGGTCAATCAATAAAGCAGGAATCAGCATAAACATGAAAAAATGGCCCCCCACCGAGCGATCCAACGATACATTCAGATTTCTAATCGCTTTGACGCTGATTTATATGCTTATATAAGATGCATGTCAATGTGACATAATATTCATATAATTCCATTACATCGAATTATTTCCTTCAGTTTATTCTTTTGGCTTGAATTTCGCAACCGATATTGGTAAGTGATCGTTTTTATATATGTCTATGTCTATGTATGTATGCCTTGTAAGATCTGACTGAATTGAAAAGCGTACGATATAAGGGCAAAGCAAACAAAAAAAGATAATATGCAGCCATAGCATCAATTCCACTTCTGCAAGAGTTCTCCAAAAGCACAGTGTACGGTCCACTTAATTCCATGAAAGTCCTGCAAAAGTCTGGCAGAAGTTAACTACGTGTATATGACCATGACCTGATATACATAACTCTCTCTAGTTGGCTACTAATATACCGCTATGATTCTCTAGTGCAGTTCGACCCCCTGAACATCGTCTACACCAAATAAAACATTTGATAGTGGAATAAATGTTTGCTTTTAATCTTTGAATATTTCCTTCATTGTTTCTTTTTTGTTTTGTTCGAGGTATTTACAAGTTTTATTTTATTGTATATATCCCAAGTTCTGATCAATTTCTTCATCTAAACACGGACCTTGTGTATTTTATAGGCTAATTAGCGTATTGGTTCAGATTCTAGAGGTTAACTTTTCGTTCGAATTGCCTGGCTAATTGTCTGAAATTTATATCTAAACTACATATGTAGTAGCTAGAGTCCTGCCCAAGTGAATCTACGACAACACTTTATTTCCCTCTGTTTTTAGTTTAGTTAACTGGCGTAAAATTGATTAGTAAAGAGCTGGACAAATTTTTAACTCACATTCTATGCAAGCATATAAATGGGAAAAAGACCAGCCAGCTAAATAAGAGCTTATATAACGTCGTAAAACTCGGATTCTCCTCATACCCTTACAGGATATTATAATTCTTAACCGAAAGTCTGCAACGCAGTGTTTTAATCTTATGTTAGAAACGTGTTTTCTATTTTTCTATAAATAAGTGAAAAACATAATAGAGAATGGCATCGCTCCACAGTTTTATTGCTTGACACTTCACTTAATGTGTGATATGTAATTGGGAGTGTAACAAACCTCCAAGACTGATTTGTAACTATTTTTTCGTTTCTCCTTACCCAAGTGCACGCTGTACTCGGGCAGGACTCTGGCGAGGACTATTGGCGAATCAAGGCTAAAAAATGATGTTGCTCTTGAAGCTGCAGAGGAGATTCAGACTAGCGCTTATTTGGCAGGAAGACAAGGGGCCATAATAAGCGTTTCGGGCAGTGACACGGTCATTACTACAATCTTCTAGTTTCCATATACAATAATAGAATAATCTCTGGCTGTAATAGAAATGAGGGGCATGTTGTACGAAAACTAATTACCTAATTTTACCTATAGCAAACCCTTCGAAATGCATCAGATACCTGTTTTCAATATTCAAAATCTAACCTGATTTCAAGAAACCACACATTAACTTTTGTTTTTATTATCCTTTAAGAAATAATATTGTTAGTACTTTGTTGTCGTATGTGAATACCTTCCAGCTTCAAAAACGTTTGATTACAAATGGAAATCAGTGTTGTGGCACATGCTGTGGAGTGTGCGGGAAATAAGTGTAGGTGTGGGAAGGTGATGCCTCAATAAAGACTTGTCTTGTTGGTAACAAAAGGTCGTGTAGATCCTACCTATAAAACGAGTCCTTGCTTAGTTGAGGTAGTTGATCAGATCTCGACACATAAAGCATGTAAATTTCTCTGGAGTCCAACTGGATCAGAAAATAATAATGGTACTCTCTCGTATATATCAACGAAAATTCTTCAAAATCTTGTAAATCAACATTTGAATTTACTGTTCTTGCTTCGGGTTTTTCGTTTTTCGATTTTCGCATTTCGCTTTTCGCTTCTCGCTTTGAAGTATTTTTTGGGGGCAATGTCTCAGCAGCGCTATCTAAAATCTAAGACCTCTTATTGTTTTCAGTTTTCCTTCGCATTTGTTTTAAAATCTCGTGACTAACTTTTACGCTTTTTGTTTACGCTAATCATGAATTCACTGTTAACTTTTTGCTGTTCATTTAATTGTAGTTTAAAAATTCGTTACATCTAACTTTTTGTATTCAACTTGCACGCGTTTTTGTTCTGTAACTTCGGAGATAGTTAAATATTTGTTTTCGTATGCATTTTGTGTGTATATCTTCTGACTCTACCCTTGTTTTTCTATGCTTGTTCCTAACACTAGTACTTGTTTGATTTTTGTTTTTATTTTAATTAGCAGTACGTTATATTCGGGATTCGTTGCCACTGCATTTCTTGTTGCTTTGCTTTTTTTTCTTTTTTTTTAATTTTAAAAATAGTTAACTTTATACTTTGTTTTACACATTCTCTTTGAAGCTTATATTTGTTGCTTTGCTCTTGCTTTTGCTTTTGCTTTTGCTCTTGTTTTGCTTTAACTTTTGCTTTGTTTGTGTTTCTTCCAAATAATGTTTGCATTTGATTTAGATATACGGATTGCTCGCTCGTTTTTAACGTCTGTATCTGCATCTGTTTCTGTATCTGTATCTTCGCGAATTGCAGCAAGCCTGTGTATAGAAAACATTACGCTCGTGTGTATTATGTTGCTCGTGGAGTAGGATTGAATTCTTGTAATTGTCATATCGACTTTGACTTGCTTTTGATTGTGTTTTTAGGTATCAATGAATGCCTTGTGCGATTTCATTTCAGATTAACATTCGTTCTGTGTTTTTAAGTTTTAACTTTAAGTGCCATCCAGCAGTATCTATCGACTATCCATTATCCACCATCACTTTGCTATTTTTGACCACTTGGAATTGGTGTTGTGACTGGATTACGTATTGTTATAATTTTTTTTTCTATCACAGCAACATATTTGTATACACTATTTCATATATCAAAATTGAACAGTATGGGGATCAAAAGTATGGCAAAAGTACAATATTTTATACAATACAATGTTGTGGGGGAGGAACTGAGGGAGTGGAAACAAACATTCAAAAACTGCTCAAATGTTGCATACAGACTATTTTGAGTACTTAATATATTTCATTATTGTGTGAAGCCGTATATATGTATATGTATGTCGTTAAACGTTCGCTCATTGCGATCTCAAGTCGAGTTGGGAGGCTGGAAGCTAGTTGGCAGGGAGCCTGGAAGCTAGGGATCTTGGGAGTAAGAAACCTCAGCTGGTGTGTCGCTTGGGGCAACTTATGTATGTATGTATGTACAGACAATTATTGTACCAGCTTGATTTCATTATTTATACAAAATGCATTCACATACGTACATAGATACGGCATTATCTGAACTGATCTTAATACTCTTGATAACCATCAGACACATCTTCGAAAGTATGAAATTATAAGGAACAAAACGGATAGACTCCCTATACTCTCTTTTTGTTTCGCTTTCGTTTGGCCTATGCACTTGCTCTTGATTATTTTCCTATGATTTTTTGATTTGTGTCATATATATTTTTCACAAAAGTACGACCCATGCGAGTTATTCCTTTACCCCTCTTCCTGTAGTCGTCGTCGTAGTAGTCCACCTCCTGGTTTCATTGTCCTTTTCGCTGTACTTCCGCTTCCGTTTACGGGAACTGCAATGAAAGCGCTTCTGTGATAACTGTTCCCATCGCCTCACTTGGCAAACTTACAATGAAATGTGGTGCTGAGAAGAGTACCGCTAGGGTTGCAATAATAGTGAATAACGTGAAAATAATAAGGCACAGGCGGTCCACGACCATGGCTGCAAACTTCCAATCTCGTGTTATGTCGCCCGTCTCGTCCTCCTTTTTAAGCTGAAAACGATAGATACATAATTGTAAAACATGGTTATGGTATAGATACTAATAAGTGTAGAGTAAATACAAAAATACACAAAAGAGTAGGTCATATCCATAAGCAACTATGTACCTACGGAGGTCTCATCAGCTTTTTTGGGGACTGTAAACATTTTACAGCTCTTTCTTTCAAAGAGAAAAGCGGTCAAAAGTATAGCAAATAAAAACAAAACTTCCGAAGAAGAGACCGGTGACCGCGATGAGATCACATTCTATAGTTACACCTTACCTTAACCTTAGTTGCACAGTTCGTTTACTTACTAAAAGTTATACGCACATACTTTATTTTTTATTAGCTTTTGAAGCAGCTCAGGCCCTACCTGATCCGTTATCCAGCGGAGTTCCTTGAGTATCAGCGCCAGCTCGTACTCAGCCGAGGAGCTCAGGCAGGTGTGGGAGATGGCTTCGTGCATGCGCGCCTCGGCAACAGGTCCCACGGGGCCCACGGGTCCCACGCTGCCGTCATCCCCCTGCCTGTGTGTTAAAGGTATACGGAGTCACATTAGTGTTGCTTTTGTTTTTCGAATAAAGCAATATTTTATTTGTACAAGTACAAGTCTGCCATCAATGGTACATAGTAGTCTATGGTATATCTGCTGCGTAGAACTTATAAGACGGCCTCACCTGTACAGCGTCCTGAAATATGTGGGCTGGTGCGGCAAAGTGGCGCTAGCACAGCGATGGTTGCAGCGAAAATCATCGTCTATGTCTAAGACATTCGCCAGCAGCGATTTCGAGGATCTTCCGATTTGAGAATTCAGAGCGCAGAACGAAGAACGAGGAGTGCAGAGCGGAGAGTGCCACAGAAGAATGTGATAGATAGAAATACGTATAGAGTCAGAGAGCAGGCAGAACTGGGACGGTTGGAAGGACTAGAGACTTAGGAATACTATAGAGAGACTCTCGTCTGCGGTTACCTCTCCTTGAGCTCAACGTTCTGAATCTGTTGCTTTTTGTCGCCGGCATTCGATGAACTCGACGACGAGGGCGGCGGCGGGCATTCATAGCCAACCTGTCCGGGTCTTTGCATGCGCAATATGCAAGGTAACCAATAAAGGAATATTACTCTTATCTGTGTGTGCGAGTTCGATAGAGAGACGGAGTGTGGTTGGGTAATGCGGTTAAAAATAATAGCAATAAGTATTTTTTAGTTTTTTTTTTTAATTTGAAGGCATTTATGTCATCATTTTTTTTTTAAGTATCGTTTCATTTATGTTAAATGTTCGTAGTTTTTTTTATTGTATTTATTTTTTTTTTTTCATAATTTCATTATTAGTTGTTGTTGAAGCGACACGATTGTTGTTGAATATATATAGAAATATATATACGTATGACATCGAGGATGAGCAGAATGAGAGGTATTTAAGTTTGGCAATTATTTATCGGTTTATCGTCAGATATTTATCAATTTTTGATTAGCACATTGTTGTTGGGAGTGGTGGTGAATTTTGGTGAATTTGTTGGTGAGTTCATTGGTGTATTATGGGTAAGTCGGATGTTGAATGTTGAGTGTTTCGTTGGTGTTCATGTGATCGACTCGTGCATGGGCCGTCGTTGTTGTTGTTTGTTTGGTTGATTTGATTTCGTTTTTTGTACGAAGATTGTTAATTTTTTTGGTTATTGTTTTGTTTGTTTGTTGTTTGTTTGGTTAAAATTGTTCAAATGGCAGGGAGAGACAGAAAGATACACATATGTAGAAATAGAAAGAGAGATATATAGAGAGAGAGAGTTGAAGAGGCAGTTTGCAGAGTTTGCGTTGGAAGAAGAGTTGAGTTGCCGGTTTGCGTAGTTGTTGTTGTAGTTGTCGGCCAGAGTTTTGGTTGAAAAATAAAAATTGTTGTGTGAGATTATTGGTGCTGTTGTTGGCAGAGACGCTTTTTCATAAGTAAGTAAAGTAAGTAGTATGCGCACATTAATTACGAACGAAACACAAAAGGAAATAATCGAACAACTAGGAGCTTTGTAGGAGGACCAAACTAAACCAAATTAAAAAATCATTTGAAATAAAGGCATTTGAGTATAACAGCACTTTTTATTCATTTTGCATTCAAGGAACTACTGAAGTTGAAAATTCTCTTGGGGATTTGTGGCCGAAATTGATGCGCAACGAATGTTAATCTCTATATAATCCGGCAGACATTTAAGCTATCTTTATTTTCATCGTTAATAAAAGAAAACATTGTGTATATATATTTTTTTATGAAGGAATATATTTGTTTTAAATAATTAACAAAAATTATTTCGAATTCCTTGAATTTTCAATAGATGAAAAAGTTATACATTCGCGAAATAACCATGCATACTCTTAAAAAAGAAAAAAAAAAAACAAACAAATAAATGAAAGTTAGCTTCGGCAAGCCAAAGTTTATATACCTTTGCAGGCAACAAAAATTATTATTCTTAGATTTTCGGATTTACATTTTTTATTGCTGTTATGACAGCTCGGAATACGTAAAAGGCAAGTGGGAATGTTATTGAACCGAACTCGTAAAGAGAGCTACGAATAACGAGTAAATAAATGGAAAGTTTTAAGTAAATGTAAACGAGCAAGTAAATTGGGCTGGTATAAATAGATTTTCGTATACGTTTTGAACAAATATTTAAGAGAGTTTTCCTAGACCAAAACTAAAGTTTTTAGCTTCGAAAATCGGTTATTAGATGAAAAGAATCGGAAGTTTGCTGCTCTTTAATATCAATATGATATTTGGAATATAGTCATGTGAAGGAAGTGAAATTATACGGGAAATCCATCGATGGATAATACTGGTTGAGGTTTTTTGTGCCTGCAATATGTATTTAGTATACGTATTGTGTTTTGATAATTGTATGAGAACGCATTGGGGATTCGGTATTCTTTTTTTAGTTTAACATTGTAAGGTAAGTGGCGTTTCTTAGTTTAGTTTTCGTTCGCAGAACACTGGTAACGAGATGGGAGGAGGATTAGCTGTAGTCTCTCATGCTTTTCTCGGGTATATCTTCTTGCAAGTCCGTGGGTGAGTTTGGTGTAGTTGAAGTTGGGTGACTTATGAGCGAAATGTATAGGTTTATGCGTACTTATGTTTGTTTTTTTTTTTTTATTATAAGTATCCTAGATATTTACAAACAAATAGTTTAAAGTGATTCGTTTAGTTTGGATAAATAAAGATTACATACGTATAGATGTATGTTTAGCAGTGGAATAATAAATTAATTTCAAAAGATAAGATCTATATGTCTTGAAAAATATGGATAGAAAATTCGTTTGTTTTTTGTATATATATAATTTTTTTGCTTTTTTTTTTTTTGTTTGTACAAGGTAAGAAAGTAGTTAAGTTAATTTGAATGTAAAAATATTACCCATTCACTCATTTCATGCGTATCTGGATTTCTATGATGATAATTGAGGATAAGTATGGTTGACACAACTGATGAGGCCACCATAAACATAATGCAATTGAAATAAGTTCCTAGAAGGACACAAAAATTACACAAACTTGTAGTAATTGTTCGATTCGTTTTCAGTTTTGTTTTTTTCTTAGCCTAGCCCCCGGATTGATCACACGACGGATCACGGCGTAGTTACATTCTGGCCTATCATCAATATTCATTGCATAATTGGGGTCGGTATTCGGTGTTTGTATTCAGTGTGTATTTGTAGTTGTATTTGGTGTTGGTTCTGAAAAACCTGTTCTCATTTCCGATTATTCAAATGTCGTAATTATTTGGTTTCAATACGTGAAGTGTGGCTAGCTTATCAGACTTTCACTTCAATTCGCGAAGAAATTCTTTAGGGTTCTGCGTTGTATTTTCTTATTTATTTATGTACAGTACCACGACCATTATCAGGGGAGTGAAAAATTGAATCGTGCTTTAAAAAAAACGACACCAAACTTATTCGTTGACTTTATTTTGTATGTACAAGTATCGGAAAAAGATCTTTCGGAAACGGGAACTGGGCTATGTGAACGTATTATGGTTAACAAAAAACAAAGCACCCGATTTTGGATTCAAACTTGTCTTAAGCAAATTGAGACATTAGTTTGCCAAAATAAATAAGTATTCCTAGAATGCTACCTAAACACAAGCTTGTGTATACGTGTGTTCATACCAATTCTGCAAACAATCTTTGGCCATAATTATGGATATAATTCATATTGACAAATGTCCAAGCAGGGTTGCCCCGACTTGGCCCCGTTTGCAGAGCAGGCAGAGCCGGCTTAGACTTAACTTGTAGGCTTGGTAGTGTCTTGATCATTAACTTGCGAAAAGGTAAAATTATTAGAGAAAACGTAAACTGTAAGCAAGTAGTAGAGGAAAAGTTAGTAAGGCATAGCTGCTGTGTTTTGGGTACGAATTTGATTATTTTACACGTAATTACTGATCCTGCTCGAGCCCTGAATTTCACCAATGCCCAGCCATAAACCCAACCCGTTGGTGGCCTGTCCTCTGGCCCTAGCTCTATGTCCTCGAAATCCGATATTGTAGCCCAGCTCAAAGCGTCCTCCAGCAGCATGCCGGATTATATATCGCATATATCCGGATGGCTGGGGACAGAGACTGGATTTTGAACTGGACTACGCGTTGACTGGGTTTCGCCTGAATTCTTGGCCGTTGTCGCCTTCGTTTTTTAGTCGTTTAGTGCACAACCAATTATCCGCAATCATCATTTTTGGTTAAAAATCGAGATCAATTGGTAATTTTCTCAATTGTTTGTTGGTCTAGACTTATGGATATACAAGTATATCCATATATAAACACACATATCTGGACATTGTCTGTTTTCATTGTAGTTTCACTATGGTCTGTTGGTTTTTGTTTCTTGTTAAGTTGGGAGTTTAGATTTGGATGAGACACGGCTTTAATGAGGTTCAATCAAATGATATTTATATAATTTAATTTGTTTAATTTAGACGTTTGGTTTATAGTTAATATTAAATGTAGTTTATTTATATATATTATGCGCAGCGGATGACAAACGAAAGTTTAATGATTTTTTATTGAAAATGAAAATGATGCGATGAAAATTTGGAGGTTCTACGAATTCCTCGCCGAATGATATCCAGAATATGGTTGTTTGGCTACATAATGTATATATTTTGGATTTTTGGTTCAAACTATGTATTCAACTAACATTAGAGGGGCTGAAGATTGAGATTGGAGATTTCGAAAATGAAAAAAATTCATAGGGGAACATGGCTGATTCTCTGGAAAGCGTGGCGACCGTGACGACTGTTTTGAGATCCATGGTATTGTGGTCGTGGTCGTGGTCTTGGATTCTTGGGGCATGGATGTAAACGGTTCTGGCGAATGTGTTTCTTGGGGCACACACGTTCCATCTAATCGATCTGAGAACAACATGGGGGCAATGGGCATTGAGCATTAGCGTGACATTCAAGTGCATATCGGACCTGAGAGCCCAAAAAGGTCATCATTGATCGTTGCGGAAATGCGTTTTAATTAACATCACCATCAAAAATCACCACAGATGAAAAATCAATTTGGAAAAGCATCCGAAAGAAAGCGTTTCTCTTGGGCATCCGTTTTTATGATTTTTGATAGGAAGTTGGAGGGTTTAGTTCCGATTGGTTTAGTAAAGCGGCAAATAGCACTCCATTCTATGCGCGTATATACAATTTCTTACTTATTTACTCCATGATGCCGCATGATTTTTAGTTATTAATTTCAGATTTTTGGTTTTTTCTTACGACAAACATGTGTATATAGTTCTACTGTGGAAACGGCCGACAGGTTCACCAATTTGATCAATTATTATAGGATAAGTAATACCAAAAAGTATGTTAGTTTCGTAATTTTGTTGGATTCTTTTCGGGGGATTTATATGGAACGAATATCTGGCTGCGTGTTTGATTTACAAGTGTGGAAGGAGGGGAATTCTGCTAGGGGCTGGGTGTATGATACTGTGTACGAACTTATTCGGTGGGAGGAACAGCACAATCACATTGTAAGTAACACAATAACAATAATATATTATTGTTCTACCACACTACATAGCGATTAATTAAGAAAATCAAGTGAACTAAACTGTCTCTTTTAGAACGAAACTGAGAAACCAAAAAACAAACACAATCATTCAGTAAAACGTTCTTACAAAGCTGAAAAATATATGTATATATAGTATATAAAGTATTAGCAAGAGGTGGATCTGGTTCTGGATCGAGAGGTCGGTCGATTCATCTGACACATGATTTAATATGCTATAGATGGCATTTACACAACTAATGTTTGCACCAAGCTTCGTAAGAGGAAGTATCGCTCATCTAAGAACCAGAGCGGGCCTAGCCTAAGTCTTCGTGTTGCAGAACATCCATTGGTTTAAGCTTTGCCACTCACTTCCATTCTATATTTCGGTATGATAGAGGCACCCAACATTTGGCTTTCCTGGCAGTTTAGGGCGCCATAACCTAAGGTTTAAGCCTTGTTGATCTTCAGAAGCGTTGTATATATATATTTACCAATAGTTTCATTGAAAAGAGGACAAATTCGGTTTCAATCTGGTAATCAGATGAATTTATTCACTTCGTATACATGACATGTAAGGAGCTGCACCAATGACTTTTACTGTTCACCAATGATTTCATTGGAAAGAAAAGAAACGTTTGGTTCTCATGTACACATCTATCTTAAATTGACCAACGTTCAAGGTATTCGCACTGATCTAAGCAAAATCTTGGAATGGGACTAAATTTAAATTTCATAAAGAGTTCTAATTCATAAAAATGTTAATATACATTCGATATTTTTTTATATTTTTTAAATATTTGTGGTAGAACAACATAAGAATTTGGTCTGTAACGCGTATCACGTGGATATATGTTTAAAGAAAACAGTCTTGAAAGCAAAAATAGCATATGCTCCGCGCTGTGTTTAATAACAACAGTATAATTCGTAAAGAAATTCAATTTCTGTTAAAATGAGATCATCGTTAGCGCTGTGCACTCACGTGTTAGGCGTACAAAAAGCGGTAGTAAGTAGATAAAGTAAAGTTGGAAAAGTGTGGGAAAGGGATATTTTTTCAAAAAGAGCAAAGAGAGTTTGAGCAGAGTAGAACCGAGTTCTTCTTCTAGGTTCTAGGTGTGACTGTACCGGAGTTCTTTCTCGGTTCTAAGTGAGACCGTTCTCGTGTAGGGTTCTATGTTGAAAACTATTGCACCTAGTATATATCGATTTACACACCTAGCTAATGCACTAAGCACTCGTACCGGGTATGCGCTTTGGTGTAAGCGTGGTGGGTTGTTGGTGAAACTGGTGGAGTGTTTGTTTTTGTTCTGGTTGTGGAGTGTTGTGGAGTTGCATTTGTGAACTGTGAACTGTGGGCTGTGTGTGGGACGGAAGGGATCAAACTGGCTCGGCTGGTTCAGCTGGGACCAGGGACAGCTTGGACCCGCTCAGTCCTTCGTCCTGGTGCCTGGTGGGCGGGACATTTGTGCTCCTGCATGCCGACAAGAACATTTTTTCGCTTACATTATGTGGTAGTGGTCCTTGGCAAAAGCTCACTGGCACAAACACAAAGGAACAATGGAAATTAAGACGAAATTAGATACGAACCAAACAAATAAATCAATTCACATACTCCAAATATCGCAAATGAGTTCACACGACGATATATATATACATATGTACATATAGCATATAGCGTCTACCATTTTGAGTATATGAGTTCTCTTTGGAAAAAAAAAACAAGGGATTGCTCCCTCTTTGGAACTGTTAAATCAGCCCTCATCAAATATACTTTACTACAGCTACAGTATATGAATAATAGATAATATTGACATATTGTTGTTATTAGAGTACTTGATGGGTCATTGATGTTTTAACATATATCTAAAACAGTATTTTGGCGGGCTGTGACTGTTTAGTTTGTTAAATTTATACTTTTTACATACTCTATGAACGAATTACTAATAAACTTTAAGAAAACTGGTGCAGAGGGAAGACGGAGGAGGAGAAGTAACAAAATGTGCAGGAGCAAGACTTTTTGGTGTGTTAGCTGGGCATGCAAAAGTTAATTAGGAAAACTAGTGTGTGTGTGTATATATTTAACTCTATCGGTTCACTTGGGTCTATATATGTAGTCAACAGGGAAGTTCCGATGGGGTACATACATATATGCGAAATGGTTCTACTTAAGAGGAGAGCAGCTCTAAATGAAGACAATGAATTTACGTATTACCAAGTGCTCCGGCATGACTTGGGGTTACAATTTTATCTACTGTAAACAAAGTTATTTCCAATATTTTATATGTTTTTGCGAAGATCTATTTCAAACAGAACACGATTGCTGACTGACTTTAACATCCAGACGGGTTATTCAGAATTTTTAAGTAAAGCCGAAGCTACGGAGGTTCTTAACACACAGCTCGTAAAATAGGCCCAAACCCTATGATTATTCAAATCCTCTCCCAAGACCGAACCAAAGAACTTGGAAGATTGTTCGCTCTCTTATGATTGTTTCTCTAGTGAGAAAGAGAGAAGAGAGTTTGAAACTCTCTTGTTCGCTACTAAGTGCTGGCTTAGAAAGGAAAGGAGAGAGCGTTAAGACACATTATGGTTCTTTATGTTTTTTATTTATCTTAAATGCCAAACTCGAAAACTACATACATACGTACATATGTATGTACAACGTTTGATTAATAGTAAATCCAAATTTACAATTTACCCACAGAACAAAGGTCACTTTGCATGCCTCCCACTACTAGACCAACATGCAAATTAACTAGCCGATTCGAGGGAAATGCACCGAAGGCATGCCAATGGGTTATGGTCTATGTTCACTGACTGGTCTAACTAGCCTACTCGAATGGCAGTGTATGTACTTATGTGAGTGGTCGACAGGGCGGGGACATTGCGTGTGAAGAGGGGACAGCGATGACGGCGAGCCAAATGATTAGATTCAATTTGTTTATCCGTGATATACCCTAGTTCAGGCTGCTGATTGTCAGGCCTTCTTCATGTGTGCTCCAAATTCACAAGACTAACGATTTTTTCAATGGCAACAGAAGGACGAAGAGACAAAGACGACAATAATGACAACGAAAAAGCGAATGCGAATGCGAATGCGAATGCGATGCTCCTGGGCGACTGGGCGACACTGTCTCGGGGGCTGTGCGAGAAGTAGAATATGTGGCAAGTTAAAGATGGATTCTTGCTGAATGCGTTGAGAGTGCGTTAGTTAAGTAGCGTATATTTAGACGTTAAATATATTAGGAATTTTTCTTATTTTTCTGTTTTTTTTTTGTGTGGCATTTTTGTGTCACATTGGCCACGGGCTGTACTTACCGAGCAGCGGCACTGCATCGGAGGTCGCCGGCATCGTTTCCGCCACCATGTTGAGGAAGACTGTAAGCGATAGTAAAATAGTAACTCCTGTTTGTTGGATCCGGCGGTGGCATGGAATAGATCAAATTGAGATTACATCAGTTGTGCTTTCCTATATTCTGTTTTGTTCCAAACTGCCGCGAAATAAACACACATACACACACAAAATATAGACAATTACGGTTACGATTACGATTACGATTACGATTACGGCAAGACAATATATTCTAGATGGAACAATAATCCCTCTGAGCGCTCTTTCCTGCGATTGCGATTGCGACTGCGACTGCGGCTTGGCATGGCAGATGTGTTTTAGTGAGGTTGTTGTCGCTTCCATGATCACGTATGTACGTTTGCCTTCAATAAAAAACTACTACCATATTCTCTGCTCTGAACCTCAGGGCCCTAAGCGAGATGTGAACAAGCTTAAGGTTCTGTCCGTGTCTGAGACCCTTTCTCCAAATACCCGACATAGTCGTGAAGCATGCACTCTAAAGGTCTTACTAAAGATTGCCTGCAAGCCATTTAGATCGAAAATATAAGAAATAGGAAATATACAAGTTTCTCATCCCTACAACCTTTCTAAAACTAAGCCTGGTTTCGCTCTACCCAGCCCGGAATCTCAGAAAGGTAATCATGTAGAATATCTGTAGTATCCAAACTTTTACTTGAGTGCATGGATTCCCCTAACTAAAAGAGCTACAGCAACCAAAGTTTGCAACCAAAACGAAAGATAATAACCATGCAAAGTGTAAACAATCGCAAATTGCCAAATAGCAATTGCACATAGGTTCCAATAGTAGCAAAGACGCGGTAGTCGTATGGCATAAAGAAGGGTATATGACATTCGTGTAAATGCAGTTAACACACTTTATGGAGCGTTTCTGAAATTACAGGCGTTATGCATATTTTTGATAATAGCCTTATGAAAATATCTTGGGAAACTGAAAAAGGAATGCTCTGTATTCCATTTGTACAAAATGTTATTTCTTTCCTAACCACTTTTATATAAGTTTAATAACATGTGGCGTTACGCATCTTGAAGATTGCACTGTCTTTAATAGAGCCTCACAAGGCAGCTTTTTAAGTTGTTTAAAAGTCATTCTGTATTATTGTATTATTTTGCTTAACATTTATTTTTTTACCAATTCTTCTACAAGTACACGATTTGCAATACACCCTCGACTTACAGGGAAGCCTACTACGATAGCAGAGTCCTGAGGGAACTCAGGTGGACCGGATTTGTAGTTGTGGTGACTAGCAACGTTATTTGCCGGGCATGCAAAAATTGGTAATTAATTAATCAATCGATACTCGAGATGCAGTAGCAAAACCAAAACAAAAAAGGCAAAGGAATAAATCAAACAGTAACGGATAGTTGGCATTCATTCTGTTAGTTAGTTTTGACATCAACAACTGGTTTCACTATTTAGAGAATAACGAGAGTCGGTTTTTGTTTGGGGAACTCCTCTAGCGGGGTTATGTATGTAGTAGAGTCGGGAGGTAGAATAGAAATAGAGCGAAATTGAGAGACGGAGGGGCGGAGAAGGGTTGTTTGTTGTTGTTGTTGGGGACAACACTTACCAAGCGATAGCTTTTCACCAGAATCTGGTGGTAGTGTAAACCCTAGCAGTGCCATGGAGGCGATCAGTACGCACGGCACAATCAGATTGAAAAAATAGTACAAAGTTTTGCGTCTTATCAAAATGGCGAATGTTATGTCAATATAAGGTTCTGGGCAGCAATTATAGTAGATTTCATTTCGTTTACCGGGCACACCTGATGGGTTGATTGATTCAATTGGATTTGGGATTTGGGATTTTGGATTTCAGGTTTCGGGATTCAGTTCGAGCATGTGCGTGGGAAGATGGGGTTTTGGTGGGTTCAGTGGGTTCAGTGGGTTGAGTGGATTCGATGGGGGTTAGAATGACAGATGACCAGTGGATGGAGTAGAGAAGAAGAGATTAAATACGAGATTAATACAGACATTTACTGCAAACGCAAAACATATATGTTCGACCACGACGTCTAGCCTGACATTCGAATTAACTACTTACCTAACAGGTCCCACTCGCCGTTGGTTATAAAGCTTGAAATGTCGCCTCCGGCCTCGTCCTGCAACTGCAGGTCCAACTGCCGAGGACAAAAATAATTTGTCATTAGTCCCATAAAACATTTGTCTCCTTTTGTTTATAATATATAAAGGCAACATACATTTATACAAGTAAGCTAAGACACTTAAAGTGTATGGAGACTTATACCAACTTAAAACCATAACATGCAATACAAGGGTCTAACAATTTACCTGAAAGCCATCATAGGTCCACGAGCCAAACTTCATTTCACATCTCTGATCGTCGAACGGAAACCACGTGATGTCTATCTTGCAAGTGGATTTGAATATGCCCGGCGGCACGTACAGGCAGCTCCCATTATTGCGGACCACCACATTTGTTGCATATGTGCCGTCGAAGCCCTCATCCGCACTGAAAAACAAAAAGATAATATTTTGATTAGGCACTGTACAGAAAGAATGAAATAATCATAAATAATATTCCTCTATTTGTGTCGGACGTGAGACGTTTTGTTCGTATCTGTGAGAGCTTTTTCTAGTTTATGTCAGATGAAAAACCATAACGCGTTTCCTTTACTATCTAAAAAGGTCGCTAACCTGTTGTACATGAGCACATCCGGCTTCCATAGCCGGTGTGGCGGAATCCGCAGGTCCCGTACGCCACCAAATTCACTGGAATTCCAGCGCAGATTCATGTCATTCCATTCCTAGAAAAAACAATAATATTCTATGATTAACACAAGCGTCAATTGCAATATACTATATACCCATTAAGAAACAATTATTTAACTCTACAATATAACTCTACAAATACCAAATTTCCCTGTTATCTTTTAAAACACATGTTAAGATAGTTATTTAAATAAAAAATGTTGTGGGTATCTTAAAGGTTGTCTCGCATTATATTCACTTTGAATTTGTCTAGAATTGTGGATTTTCTTAGTCTTAGTCACTTTCTGGTGGCGCCTCCTGCCGCATGTAAAGTAACTACTTTTTGTAAAGTACCCTTCAGGGATGACTTTCTGTAAAGTATCCTTAAGGGCCTACTTTCTGTAGAAAATCCACAAGTGCTTACATTTTCAATAATCGTGTCATGTCATGTCAATCTTACACTTGGAATATGATGCTTTCATGTCAAAAATAATATATTAAAGCAGGCATCCGCATTATATTTAATATTTATGTGATTCATACAATTAAAAAACAGGTACTTACCAGTTTCAGCCAAATATTTGTTATTAGCAATTGATTCTTTTCATCCTGTAACGAAAACAATGAAGGTTTAGGTCAGAAAATATCACACATTTTAAAATAAAATATATGTATATATCTATAATAAGGCAAGCTAAGAAATCAAAAGATCACGTCTGCTAAACGGTCTTTTCCCTCTGGGTTTTCTGGTGCAATGCCAGCAATCCCATGTGCCTTGGACTTTAGTAGTTTAACCTTCGTTTTCAGGTGTAAAGCTTTGGTAAATAAATTATTAAAACTACATATGTAGTAGTTCTGACTCACCACATCGATTATCTGCATGAGAGTTAGTCCGAAACTCAGTTGCAGTGGATCGGATTCATTGACCACCGGCCGTTCCAAGCTATTGTAGTTGTCCAGAAGGGCGTGCAGCAATCGCTTTTCATGGGGGCCAGCTGTGCAAGCTGTAAGTGGCAACCAAAATTAATTACATTTAAAATTAGGGCAAAGAAAAAGCTTGAAAAAGGGCCAATGATGGACCAGTCCAGTTCAGTTCTCAAGAGTTAATCAAACGAATGTGCTGCTGCAGCAATGTAGCAGTGCCTTTAGAGGTTCTTTGATTTTAGTATAAGGTAAATTTTAGACTTATTTATTGTGCAAGTTGATGAAAGAGTTAACCCCCTATATACAACAAATAATTAATACAATCTGTATATGTTATTAAGCGTATAGTATATTAAAAACCAAAAATTCTTCGATTTAGCATTCCTACATCCGCTATCCTGAGTTGTATTTTGCAAAAGGACCAAAGGATCTAAGTGCAAAAACTTTCACTTTCAGTTCCTGTGACTTCGAAGTTAAACTGAATTACGAATGGCATAAAATAATTCGTAAACAATAAATAATTTCTTTGCTTATATCAGTGGCATTTAAAAATAAATATTAAATAGATAAGAAAATATCTCAAAATTATGCCTTAGCTCGGAAAAGCTCTATTAACTATTACTTAAGTCGTTTTCCCTTCGGTTGTTGTTAAAAGCAAATACTAAAATTATAAGAAAACGCTTCAAAATTAGGCCTAAGCTGTGAAATACTTTGTTAACAATAATTAAAGTCGCTGCTTATGTAAGTGGTTATTAAAAATAATTGTTAACTAGATAAGAAAATATCTCAAAACTATGCCTAAGCTGGTAAGTACTTTGTAAACTACTATTTAAGTCGTTTGCCGTATCAGTTGTTATAAAGAAGAACTAGTAAATGGGATTAAATAAGAAATGCTGCGGGCAGTGTGCTGACTTTCAAGGTTTCACTACGCTGGGAGCCCTTTCTTCTGCTTATTTTGTTGACTTTGCTTTCCATCCTGTTTGTTTCTGTTTCCATTTCTATTTCGGGCTAGGAACCACTCACTTACCTGGCAGCATAATTAGAAGCCCCAGGCCGTAGACCAGCATGGTGCCGCCGACAGCAGGGACTCTCGCTCTCGACAGTGCGTGCTGTGGCTGCAGGAAGCTCATTGTGGTTTTGTGACTGATGCTGAGATTAGATTGTCCTAACAATTCATCGACTGCTCCTGGCGTCGGCTTTTGCTCTAGCGCATAACTCCTCCGGCTGCTGTTGCTGTTGCTGCTGCCGCTGCTGCTGCTGCGATATCCAGTAATAGTGTTGGGTTGAAATTGATATTGATATTGGCAGCGACATAGTCTACTTCCGCGGCGTCGACTTCGCCTTACGCTCCCCTGATGCTCCGGCGAGGATTCGGGTTCGCTGTCGATACTGTGTGTGGCACTGGCAGCACGGGCCCTGCCATGGTCGTTAATCTTGCCTCCGTGACGTCGTAACTTGTCCAAACTGCTCGAGCTTCCAGAGTCCCGCTTCGCATCCGAACAACTTTGAGCTGACTTGAGTTTCCCACTCGCTCCTCCTTCGCCACGGACCTCGGGTGGTGCGCCGTTGCTTCCGGAGATTTCTTACGGCCCTTGATTGATTTTGCTTCCGTCTTTCCGTCTCGAAAGTGGTATCGGACTAACATCTTTTCCCAGGTGCCATATTCTCAGGCCTTCCGTGTCGGTCGCATTTCAAATAGTTATGACTCAAAATCCATTTGGATTTTCCCTGATTTATTTTGAACAACTATTTACTTGGCGTAGACGCTGCAAGAGGGAGAGAATTTAAATTGTTTTAATTTGAACAAAAGAAAACCCGGATTAAAAAGCAACAAAAAATAGGTACAGTCGAGTTTCTTGGTCCTGGTATTGAAAATAATGCTAAAAACACATACGCTTTTTCCCTATATAAGTCTAAATTACTAAGGCACAAATAGGTAATTAATTTAACTTGAACTGTTTAAAGCTTTAAATCGAATGGTTTGTTGGCCGCGACTTATCTTCATTTTAAGAACTTTTATTTGTTTCCTTTTCGTAGCCAATAGGAATCGCAGCTGTTTTCTTTTCTCTGATCGTTTGTTTCTCTTTTCAGCGATTTTGAAACGATAAGAGTGAAACATAAATGCGAACGTGCACACTATATAGGGGACTCCCTAATGACTGCAAATATAGGAAATACTATACGTATATATTTCAGCCGTATACGGATTGACAAAAAAAATTATCCACAAATTTGTTCAGCCAAATC
Source organism: Drosophila nikananu (assembly GCA_008042635.1). Classification (NCBI taxonomy): domain Eukaryota; kingdom Metazoa; phylum Arthropoda; class Insecta; order Diptera; family Drosophilidae; genus Drosophila; species Drosophila nikananu. Next base: position 46,531 of record VNJV01009310.1, on the reverse strand, counting down.
CATTCGGAAGACATGGATATACCTTTTGTATTATCCTATTTAATCGTGCATTGTTTTTAACTACAGAACCTATAATTTACCGATTCAAGACGGTTATTTATATAAACTTTTGTAGACAAACAGGCTTTTAAGTCATTTAGATGATATTTTTAAATATTTAGCCGTATAGGGTCTAGACCTAAATTTACTAAAACAAAATTTTAACTAAATCCCAGTCGCAACACAAGGATTATTTAGCAATCAAAAACGATAACTTTTTTTATACGAACTCCGTAGCCATACTGGCTTTTCAGTTACGTAGCCAATATTATCGGAGGCACTGAAAGACTGAAAATACCGAAAAATCAATTGTATTATTTAATGCTGTGATATGCATATTCTCATTTATGTTCCACTATTTTCGTTTCAAAATCTCTTTAAAAAGAACCAAGCGATCAGCAAACGCAAAAAGAATACAATTACAAAGTGGGAACATCAAGCGACAAAAAATAAAATGAAAAGTTGTAATATTTGGAGAAAACAAGATAACATTCCCTACCCTAACTGAATACAATTTAATGAATGGTAAGAATGTAAGTTTTAGATAGAATGTAATAGGTTAAGTATATTTCGCGATCTGCAAGTCGTTGTATCAGAAGTTACTTACGGGAAATATATATACATAAAAGTAAAGTAAAGCGAGGAAGTAAATCCCCTAGATGCCGATGGACATGTGTATCGCGACTCTAATTAAGAATACATACATATACTTTATAGGGTCGGCAATGTTTCCTCCTTTTTGACATGAGGGCCCATATACCCTTGTATAATACGAGATAAAGGAACAAAAAAAAGAAGTATAACTGCCGAGAACGGTGGGTAGGGATGCTGGGGTCTTCACTGTGTTATGCTCTTCATTTATTAATAAAAAACGAGGTTTTATATGCACAGACCCTTGTAACCCACGCAAATAAGGCTTGCTTCAAATTTTCGGCATCGTCCCTTGCCGCACGACGACGAAAAACAAGAAAAAACTGAAAAAAGCGGAGTGGAGATTAGAGATTCCTTACATTTTGGCAAGGTCCTCACACACATACGCATTTTAGAGAGATTTTTGGCCAGAAATTGGGAACGCTGGAGAGATTTTAATTTATTTATAGAATATTCCCTGCACGCAACCACCGAGAAGTAGGCAATGTTGCGCAAATTGCAATGTTTACGCACAAACTGCAGGGTAGCTGGGCGTATCTGTTCCTTAATGGGATTATTTGCCATATATCCGCACATGTAACTTGTTATTTCTTCGCCCACATCACTGTGAGTATTATACATATTTTATTATATTTATGGCATTTTATGTAAATGATATGCGTTATTTATGCGAAATTGGCAGCTTCTACTTATATGCTTATCTAAAAATTAAGAATACCGCACCCCGACCATTAATTATATTATTTCTTTTGTATCCGAGAGTATTCGGAGCCAATTCTGTTCTTAACGAGTAAAGTTAAACAAGAGATTGCAGATGATAAATTATTGCCAAAAGTTATTTCGCAACGTGAAAGCGATGGATGCGGCAGCAGATACTCCAGCTCCTGCTCCTCCTCTGTGCCTGCTCCTAGCTGGGTTATTTGTTGAAATTTGTGCTTTTTGAAAAGGAAAGCCGGAGTCGGGGCCACTTTAATCTTATGCCCCAACTGGAGCGCGCTGGCCACCTGGTTCGTGTCAGCAACAACTACTCCCTGGAGTGCTTGCTCTCTGCTGCTCTCATTTAAGACTGCTGGTTTTTATGGGATCCGCGCACTCATCAAAGCGGCTATTTATTGAGGGAATAAGCAAGGGAGACAGCGAAGGAGCAGGAGCAGGAGTGGGAGAAGGGAGAAGGGAAGTCCGGACGCAGGAGCAGGACCACGTTTCACATTGGCCACAGAAGTTTCCGGGGCGAAGCCATAATTTAAACGTGTGTTAGCAAACAGCGGGGCGATAGTGGCGGTTTGTTTACGTTGTCTCCCCATCCTCCTGGGGGGAAATTGCTTGGGAAAGCGTGGAAATAATAATATTCCCAGCAAAAAAGAGAGGAAATAATATTTTGCTAACTGCTCTTAATAGCAAGAATTTGAGCTTGTTTGGAGAGGTAATTATTCACTTGGCGAATAAATATGCAGAATTAATTTAAGCTAATATCCGCTGGCGCATATAAATGTTGTTTTCTCATCAGAAAGCTCAAGGAATTTTCACTTTATGGATATTTAAGCAGCATTTCAAGTTGAATATATACGTACATATAATTTACAAAGTATGCTACGCAGGAATGTAGAAATTTTCTCATCCTAAGGCAAGGCAACGCCACTCTCAATTTTGTAGATAATTGCACTGCTTTATCGGTTACAAAAATAGTATAACTTTAATTTAAATATTGTATAAGGTACCATGATCCCACATATATATAGAATCTGAATTTTTATCTTATTCCAATTCGAATTCTATTTTATTACAGGGCAGTCACAACGTCGAGAAGATATTCTCATCGTCTTAGGCATTCATCATCGTTCCTGGTTTTGCCATAAAGTTAACAGTGCAAACTCTGATGCTGCTGGTGATTTTCATTTTCTGTTTTTCCTTTTTTTTTTTTTTTGTTGGTTGCTGGGATTGGTTTTTTATTTGCGCATTTCCCACGGTCCATCAACCGCCCAGCGGACCGACAAATATAGAAATATATGCTGCAAGACACCACCATGCAGGCCAGTGGAAACCTATCGTGTGCTCAGAGTATTAAGGATAAGGTATTCAAGTGAAAGAACCAAAATATAATGCTCTTTAGGCGAATATGGTGAGCTATTTAAATCCCGTCAAAATGCTGCCCATAGAGATGTAATATAATGTCTGAGGACACGAATTTAGAGTTAATATTCATATTATTTTCCAGGATTAGTTTTGGCGCTTTTTAAGAGATGACAGAACCAGTGTGATATAGATATGTAAATATTTCTTGTTTCGCTACCAATTCCCATACGTTTTACTAAGAAAGTTCTAAAAGTACACTTTTAATACTTAAAAATTAATTTAGAAAATTTTACCAGTCATTGCCTATCAAAAATATGATTGGAAACAATTTATTTCGATTGGTAAATTAACTTATGCTTTTAGCTTTGAAACAAGTCAAGGTTTTTAGGCACTTTTAAAACAGAAAACAAAAAACTTAAATCCATATTCTCTCTTAATTTGAGAATTATTCATTCGTGTTTTAAAGACAATTCTCCTGTTCCAAGACCAATTTAATTTAAAATCAAGAACTTACAAAGGACCAACTTTCAAAGTCATATCATTACGTTAAATTATATTGAAATCTTCTGTGGAAATTCACACTAATTAGCGAAATAATTAGAATTTAATCACGACAAATAACTGGTTTAATTTATAAGCAAAATCACAATGTTTTGGCTTTTCAAACTTGGATTTCCTACACATCATTTTGCAGACTCTTTTTTTAATAAGTTATTTCAAGTTATTCAGGCTAAGCCACCGAGTCTGTGAAAGCCTCATTTATTTGGCTTAGCACAGGACTCGGACTGGGACTCGGACTCGGCAGATGGAGCCTGGGCTGGTTGTTTTTAATTTTCGCGCCACTGAAGCGAGGCTGGCAGGCATATTCTTTAGGACTCACCAGCTGCGGCTTTTTTGAACTGTGGGGCTCAGAGGAGCTCAAGGAGCCGACGCACCCAAATTGTTGCTCCCGACCCGAAACTGCTAAAAGCATGGCGATGAAGATGACGATGACGATGATAATGATGATGGAACACCGTAACACACCGTAAAAAAATATATATAAAATACAGGTCGCAACGCCGGCAGGTGTTTACATTACCGGCCTCGGAGTGGGTGGAGTAGGAGGGGAGGTAGAGTTGAAGTTCAACTTCTTACTTACACGACTGCACTGCGTACGTATACGTACGGGTAGGGGAACGGGGATTCACTGCATCCGCCGGCGATATTGGCACTAAGGAGCAACAAACCGAAAAAAAAAAACTGGGGTAAAGCAGCTGCAACTCCAACACGTTTTATCGCTTCAGTCTCTCTCTGGAGGAGCTGTGGAGCTGGGCCACTGATTACAGCTCAGAGAGGAGCCGCTGCCGGAGACCGGGACCGAGACCAAGTCAAAGACCAACACCAAGACCGAGACCCAGAGCAAGAGCAAGACCAAGACCTCGACCGTATCGCACCACACCGCGTACTCGACTGAGCGACGCGACTCTGCTGCTGATAGCGCCCATTGACGCAGGTCCACCGAGCACACGAGCGACGAGCAGCAGCAGCACTACTGCAACGCACGCTGGACGACGATGGCAGCTGGCGCAACTGGCAGCACTGGGAAGTGGAGAAAAGCAAGTGCAGCAGGCGACGCGACGCGCAACGTGCTCGACTTTCCAGCTTCGACTGAGCGCCGGAGCCGGAGCCTGAGCCTGCTGACACGGCGGCGGCGGCACGTGGCCCGATGCGAAGAAAATGGAGAAATGGAGAGGCTTCGGGCCCGGTCCTGTGACCTCCTACGACGGCTTACATCGCGCACTCGGCCGCTGTTAGCGTGTCGGCCGTGCGGAATGTTGCGGAAAGTAAACAAATAAGGTGACGACGAGCTGAACGGCGGCGGTGGCGGGTGGCGGGTGGCGGGCGGCGGATGGCCTTCCTAACGAGCAGGGTCCCCACCACGTGGTGTCCATGTCCGCATCCGTCGTACCGCTCGCCAAAGCCATTGTTGCGAGCAGCTTTGTGGCGGCTCAAGGTTGCCTTTTCGGCATTTTAGAGCCAGATCCCAGCACTACGGCCGCTGCTACTGCTGCTGCTGTGCGGTAAATGAGCTCATTAAATGAACAGTAGGCGGATAATTAATTAATCTGCTGTCAGGATTGTAAGGATTTTCGGGGTGTGTGCGATAAGGCAGCAGGAGCAGCCCCGCATCCGCCGCCACCCAATGCACTTCCGTCATGTGTCACGACCACGACCACGACCACGATTGTGCCGACAGTTCTCTGTTAGTGCTCGCTCCCAAGACCAAACTCCCCTTAATGCCGGACTCCAGAGTAACAGTAACCCTAGCCACTGTTATACTGTTATTCTGCTTCCCCAACCTTTTCTACCCCTGAGATAGCAGGCAAATGCAGTCCACATGAATGGATGCCAAGCGTTTAAAGCTTCACTCCCGAGCACTTGCCCATAATCTGAAGCTTTTGCCTTCTCTACTTTTGGACAAGGAAACATGGTACATTTTATTTAAAATGTAACGGCAATTATGGGTCTGACCCAATATATTAAGAATATGGGAGAAATCCCATAAGAGTGGGATACCCGGTTTGTTAATAGCTGATTTCAAATTAATGGAATTGTGGATGCAAATCAAACCTAAAATTAAGTGATCCATTTTTTGTAATAATATAAAATGAACTCAAATCTATTAGTAAAACAGCTTAATTAATTAATTTGGACCTTCTTAATACAAGTGCAAATTTTGAAAGAAGAATTGAACATCAAGTTCCCAGATTAGCTTAGAAACAGCCCCGACCTCATACCCATCGAGAATGTATGGGCCCTTTTGGCAGCGAAAATTAATAGAAGGGAGCCCAATTCAATGGCAGATTTGAAGGAAGTCAAAGAAAAACTATGGTTTCAGGATATAACGGGGGAATATTCCAGAACTTTATACAAGTAATAAAGAAATGTATCCTGCAACAATAAAACTTAAGAAGACGAAGAGGAGCTAAAGCTAAAGATCTGGCAAACTCTTGGAATCGTACATATATTCATACTACATTTGAAAGCAGATGCATTGATTGTTTGCAAATTGCACGTTTGCGCGTGCAATTAATTTAATTTAAATTTAATTTAATTTAAAATGCAAAGAGAACAAATTAACAGAACAAATAACAGAACCAATTTTTTGTTTTTCGATTATTTTCTGTAAATAACAGAATCAGTATTTAAAGTATAGCAGTATGCTATAAGTGTATGTCCCAAGTATATAAACCGAAATTTTATGATAACACAAAAGAACTTGCCACAAAGAGATTAACAGACTAAGCTAACAGAGATCGAAATTGGTCGAAATTAATGTCCCAAAATAGTCATTAAAAAAAATATACTTAGGACCATAGCGCTTAAATTTAGATACAATATTTTTTTTTTTATAAATAAACTTTGGTCGAATCTTGTGCCCCAAAGGTGTGAATGAAAAGTGAATGCTATAACTGTATGTATGTCCCAAATTATGGAAACCGAAGTTTTATGGCAACATCATATAATTATATTGTAGTCCCAACAAGGGGCTTGCCATAAAAAGATGTCCAGCAAGGACAATAGCTTTAGATTTAGAGCAAAAGAAACTTTTGCGGAACAATATTGGTCGAAACAAGTGTCCCAAGAATATGGAAAGCTCTTAGCCGGCTTCTCTATCGCATTTGATAAGCTCTTCGCAGAGAGAGCTTTAAGAAATCCTAATGGAATAGAGCAATTTATGAATTCTTTACCTAAATAGGTCAAAGCTGTATTTCACGAGCATTTCTAATTGAATTATTGAAAGATAAGTAAATGTTTTCAGTGGAAAAAAATATAACAAAACAATTTACGAGAGAAAACCAGAACTAGAAAAAGCTTATTTCGGCAATAGAAGTTATAAAATTAATATTATTAGTATGTTAATATATAACACTATGGTAAAACCGATCTTAACTGATGCGTCGCCTGCTTGTTGGACGAAATCGACCCAGAAGACAGCTGCGGCTGAACTTACCAAATTACAACGACTGGTCAGCAAAGGCATTACTGGAGCCATCCAGACATGTCCCATTGCAGCACTGGGAGTCATAACTGGCATACTCCCTTTACCAATTACCCTGAAAAGGGAGGCCTGCCTCTAAAAACATCTTAACGGTGAGCTGGGTGCCAAGACACGAAGGCCATATAAGAAACGAGGTGGCAGACTCCCTAGCCAAACGCGGGGCGATGACACCACTAATCAGCCCTGAACCGTTCTGTGGACTATCGAGAGGACACAAAAGAGATATGCTCAAGAAACAAAAGATCTAACACCTGGTCGCAGTTCAACAAGGTCCTTGTAATAATAAACTTAATGTTAATATATAGATGATCTTTGAAAACTTGCAAAAACTGGTTTCCATTAAATTTAAATAAAATATGAAGCCTGAACAGGCTATCAGATGACTTGAACTTATTTAAATCTTGCTAAAAAAATAATACAAAAAATATTTAAGAGAAATTTTACCAATTTTAATTTGTATTAAATTTGGCAAAGCCAATTTAGCAGTCGAGAAGACTGCACAGACTAGGTCTCATGGATGTGGAGCTACAACAGGTCTAGAGAGAGACAGGCAGGGGATGGGGATTGGCCATATAGAATCACACATATGAGCCCTTGACTTTGAAAGTGGTACTAGTACAATACTTAAAAATCTGTAGTTTCTTTAGTTTATTGTATTTTATTGGTATTTTGTATGAAATAACTGATAAACTAGATTTAAAAATGTGTTGCCTTATACCACTCTCAAAATCATACGAACTTTATGTATGGTGCATTTTACATATGTGGGTGTTCTATTCTTTACACATTAGGCGTACGATTTGCGTTGCGATTATAATTAATTACGACTTTATATGTACAAACAATGCTTTCGTTAAATTATATTAAAAAAATAAGGTAAGGTAAAGTATGTAAGGGTTGTGTGTGTGTGTGTGTGGTATTAAAAAAAGAAGCAAGCCAATGTTGTCAACATATATTGTGTCGTTCCATTTTGTTCCAAATATATATATATAGATATATAAAAATCTGCTAGTGGGACTTTCGAGGCCTTCTGCCAGGACGGACGCAATGGTGGTGCAACCCCGATCTGATCTGAGCCTCTTCATCTCATCAGCATTTTTGCCTTTTGTTTTTGTGGTTGTTTGATTGTTGTTTGTTTGTTGTTAATAGTGATTTTTTATTGTGGTTTGCCGTTGTTTATAGAGTTAAGCTTATGCCTGTTCATAGGGTTTTGATGTTTTCTTGTTAGTTTATGTTTCTCTCGCTTCTTCTTATTGTTGTTTTGCCGCAGTATCTGTTCTTGCTATTATTAACTGTTGTTCTTAATGTTCTTAATGTTGCTGTTGTTGTTGTTGTTGATTTGGATGTTTCGTAGCAGTCTCAATTGGTCCTAAGACGCTGCCGCAGCCGTTGCCAGAACCGGCACCGCCTGTTCACTGGAATCAACGTGATTCAACTGTTGCTGCTCCTCCTCGGCGCGAAGCCTGGCCGCCTCCTTCTCCTGCAGCTGGGCCTCCAGCTCCTCTACATTGCGAAAGATGCGCGCATACTGGAAGCGTTCGTGGCAAGCTTGCTGATAGGCAGCCGCCTCGTTCTCGCAATCGCCAAACACATCGCCGTCCCGCAACGCTGTATAGACCTTAATGGCCTCCTAAAGTAAAATTAAACGAAAAAGACAAGTCAAGTAAAGTTTAAATGCTGGCCAAGACCATGGCTTACCTCGAGGCGCATCTTGCTCAGATTAAAGCTGGTGACCAGCTTGATGGCCGCGGCCTTTTTACTGGCGTCCAACTCGTAAAGACTGCGGGCGCCCTCGTATAAATGCAGTATGGAAGCGTTGTGCTTGGCAATGAACTCGTCGTTGAGCTGCTGGGGCGTCTTGCGGCCTATCAGCTCCTTGGTCGCCTTGTCCAGCACCTGCTGCACATGCTCGTTGAGCGACGGCTGCTGCTTGGCGGATAAAGCCAGGGACTTTATGAAGCGTATCACGCAGCTGTGCACCTCGGGGTGTTTGGGATCGACGGCGCGAGCCCGCTGGATGGACTGCAGCATGAGGAGCAGCTTATTCTTGCGATAGTACACCTCGAAGGCAAGCAAATGCGTCTCGATGCGCTCCTTGGCCAGCTGCTGCAGTGGCTTCAGGAAATCAATGGCCTTCTCCAGCGGCTCGTCCGTGCGCTCCAGCTTTTCCGCCACCAGCTCATCCAGTTGAGGGGCGTCGGGGTCGGTCTCCTGATTGGCCTGCTGCTTCGACTTTTGGTGCTGCTCGCGCTTCACCTGTGCCTGCGCGGCCTGCGCACTCTCCAGTTCGGCTTTCTTTTTGGCCTTACGCTGTTTACTGCGCAGCTTCTTCAGTTCAGAAGGGGGCAGGTTCTCTGGATGAACAAGATGAACAATGAACCATGAATGATAATTCGCCAAGGGTTACGGGCCACATACCTATGTCAATTTCCTCGATGGTGGCCTCCGACTTGAGCGGTTTGTCGTAGAGACGAATATACACTTCGATGGCGCACTTGGCCGCCTTAAAGTAGAAAGGATGCTGGCGCAGGACATCCTCCAGTCGCAGCAGTCCAACATAGGCGCGCAGCGTCATCTTGCGCATGCAGTACGTATGGAAATCGAACTGATCCTCCACTATTTCGGCAAAGTGGCGCTCCACCTCGTGGCACTTCTTCAGCGACTCGCCCCACCGACCCATGCGCTGGTAGGCTAAGGCACACTCCGTCTGGAACCACATGCACTGCATCTCGTTCAGATTGTCCATGGCGGAAACGCCCTCGCGGGTGAACTTGGCGCATATCTCCTCGGCCTCCTGCACCATGTTTCCACGCAGCATGTACTTGGCGCATTTTGAGTTGATGTACCTGCAGCAGAAGGAATTATTAGACTACAGCCAGAGATAGAGATGGGAGATACTTACCGATCCGCCGTGTCCATGCTTTGCGCCTCCTCCAGCCAGACGTAGGCCTCCACCGGATCGCCGGCATGTTTAAATATGCGACCCTTCGTAATGAGCAGCTCGATCAGCGTGGGCGTATGATCGATGGCCACATTAATGTACTCGAGGGCAGAGTCCGTGTCGCGCATATAGTCATAGTGCTGCGCCAGGAACAGGGCCGTCCACACCAGTGCCGAGGCCGGCTCGACGGGCGCTCCGGCGTCGGCGTCCTCACGCGAGAAGTGACCGGAACGCGTCAGATTCTCGTAGTACTGCAGCATCAGCTTCTCAATGGTGGCAGCCTTTTCCGACACCTGATGAAGCGTGCGCACGTTGACGAATAGCGGCGGTATGCCCTTGCGCAGACCGCGACGCAGGTACTCATCGGCCACGATACGGAATTCGGCGCCGCTGGCAATATTGAGCGGCAGGCGGCGTGGGCAGAGGGCGCGCGGATACTGCTCCTGAAACACACGATAGATGGCCACCACGGCGCTGGGCTCGGTGACCTGGCGTGCAGCGAGATACTGCTCGTAGTAGAATACATTTTCCGGATTGCGTCGGATCAGCGACTCGAAAATAGGCACCGCCTTCTCCTGCTGCTGCAGCTTGATGTACAGGTCACCCATGGACTCGCGCACCGCCAGTTTGTCGACGATCTGGCCCTGGTACTTGGTCAGATGGTCGAGGGCCTGCTGCAGCCGCTCCGACTCGACGAGTATCTGGTTCTGGTAGAGCAGCAGCTCCGAGTGCCGGTAATCGTGAGCCTCCTGCACAAATAGAGCAACGGAAAAGAAAGGATTAGAAGGGTTGCCTTGGATTGATGGAGAGTGTCACGTTTACATACAATCGCGGTCTGCGACTGGCTAAATGTCTCCAGGATGCTATTGGCCATCTCAAAGTCCCGCAGCAGATGATAGCTCATGGCGAACCCAATCCAGGAGGCCTGCTGCGAGGGTCGCAGCCTGAACAGGTGGTGGCGTGTCTCCTTGTAGCCCTCGAGGTCGCGCATCTGGATCTGCAGCAGCGACAGGTCCTTGAGGATCTGCAGGTTGTCCTTCTCCCACTTGAGCGCATTCCGGTAGCACTTGATGGCCTCGTCGTAGTTTTTATCGCTGCGCTGCAGCAGGCCATAGACGTGCCAGCAGACATGGGAGCGCAGATCGTTTCGCAGCCCCAGGCGCACATACTTGTAGGCCTCCTCGCGCCGCCCCAGTCCGTTCAGGGTGAGCCCCTTCATGGCCAGGGTCTCCCCGTGCTCCGTGTACTTCGGATTGGAGAGGATCTGCTTGGCCAGCTTGAGGCCATTTTTGTACTGCTTCAGTTCGTAGCATTTCTGTGAAAGAGCCACCAAGAAGGTCACATTTAGTCGACAGTCTAGATTCTAGCTTCCCTCCCGCCTAGTGCAACATTTTGAGGTTATGCGACCGCCTTCGGCGGAGAAACCGCCGTCGACATTAGCCAGGTAAGGCCATCGCCATTGTGGCGCCTGGAATCACATAGCATCCCGGTGCCTCTGTCAAAGGCTGCGGCTGCCGCATGCCAAAAATAGGCGCACCAGCCACACACAAAAAAAAAGCACATGGGATGCCTGCTTCTAAGGCCGCTGCTGTTGCTCGCTGTGCGCGGCAAGCTGAAGCCGGCACAAGGGGCGATAACAGGGCCCACTCGGACTCAATATAAACAGGGATTCAATGCTTACAAGTAGCTTGCGGAAGAGCGCACCCTCCTTGGGCGGCAGGGGATTGCTGGAAGGCATCTCTGCAATGCTGCTGCTGCTTCTTCTCCGTCCGTCTTGTTCTTATTCAGCTGCTGACTGCAGTCGGTCGGTCTCTCGCCCTGCCGTGAATTGCACCGGACAGCGGTATGTGTTTTCCGTGGGCCGTATTCGGGTTGCGCCTGCTACCGCTGCGGCACCTAGTTAATGGGCTGTTTTTAACTTTCTAGAAGTTGCACACACAACACACGAAAACGGCGAGCTAGGGATGTCGATATATCGATATTCTTCTCTAAGGATGATATATTTATATAACGATTTTTTGTTTGCCCAAATATCGAATTTGCGATTTCCAGGATTCGATAACTATTCGAAGGCGCCAGAATCGAATCGATTTTAATTACAATTGCGCTGGTGGTGTTGTCGTGCCAGCAGGTATCCAATTATCACAGGCGCGTCATAAAAAATAATCACTTACCGTCGTCTAGTCTCTCGACTGCCAAAATAGTCGAAACTCTGAGTGGAATGCCGATCGCCAGTAAGAAGAAGCAATCGCGGCACCTTGTTATGTAAAGCGATTGTTCATTAATTAAAACTGGGTCGGTGTGTGTGCGGGCGGAACCCAGCCGGTTTAGTGTCTCACACAATTTCTACCCACATTGATTTTCTGCTTAAAACTGACTTAAAACGCAATTTGTTTAGTTAAAAATCTTGACGCTCAATTTGCCATTCGCATTAGTTCCACTCGGTAATTCGCATGGATGTCTCATCAGCTGTCAGGCATTATCGATAGCACACACATATCGATAATCACCCCAATTGGAAGCCAAGGAGCAGCAGCAATATGAATTCCCTGGCCAGGATCGGTAGCTTCGTTTGCCAATCGGTGCAGATAGCCGGCTGTGGAGTAAGTCTATTCCCCATATGAAACATCAGGCAAGCGTATCTAGCACAACTCCCCTTCACAGATGCAGCAGGTGCGCACCAAGTACGCCGATTGGAAGATGATACGCGATGTCAAGCGGCGCAAGTGCGTCCGGGAGAACGCTGTGGACCGGCTGCGAGTCAACTCGCTCCGAAAGAACGACATACTGCCAGTGGAGCTTCGTGAAGTGGCCGACGCTGAGATAGCCGCCTTTCCACGCGACTCATCGCTCGTCCGTGTCAGGGAGCGTTGTGCGCTTACGTCACGCCCTCGCGGAGTCGTCCACAAGTATCGTCTGAGCCGTATAGTCTGGCGGCACCTGGCCGACTACAACAAGCTGTCCGGCGTGCAGCGCGCCATGTGGTAGTGCCTCCTGTTAGCCATTTAAGCAAAAATAAACCATTGTTGTTAGTTCCATCGATTCCGGCGCCTTGCATTATTCGATACCGGCGTTTTGGTCGCTCACAGCTGACTGCTATCGATAACGGTTTGTTTGTGCATCAACAACAAGAGTTCGCCGTATTTGGCCAGAATGTCCAGGAAATCGAGAGGCTCCTCGGGTGGTGGTGCCCAAGCGCCGCTCAACCTGGTGAACTTCAGCTTTCTGGATCACAAAGCGGAGCTGTCCGGGCAGCTGCTGGCCCGTGGCCGCCAGCAGGCGCGTAGTCTGGTGGAGAACGAAGCCGATTTCTGGAAGTTTGTCGGCAAGTACGAGGCCATGATGCGGTCCACTGGCCAGCCAGCGCTGCCGCCTTTACTCACGGAGACGGAACTGTCCACACCGCAGCCGTATCATCGGAGCAAGCACTTGGCGTTGCGTCTGAACGGCGAGGCCTTCCTGCAGGACGCCCGCGGCGAGATGCAGGAGCAGTTCCGGCACCTGCTGCTCGTGTACCTGGACTTTCGGCAGAAGGAGAAGTTCCAGCGCATTCGGAAGCTGCGGCAAGCGCAACGCAACCTGCCCATTGCCCGATTCCGGAACGATTTGCGCGAAGCCCTCGGCGAATCGCGCGTTGTCATCGTAGCCGGCGACACGGGCTGCGGCAAGTCGACGCAGGTGCCGCAGTTCCTGTACGACTTTGGCTACAGAAGCATTGCCTGCACGCAGCCGCGGCGCCTGGCCTGCGTGTCGCTGTCAAAGCGCGTGGCCCACGAGCTGCTGGACGATTATGGTAGCCAGGTGGGCTTCCAGATCCGCTTCGAGCGCAGCCGGACGCAGCGCACCAACATTCTGTTCATCACCGAGGGCCTGCTGCTGCGCCAGTTGGCAATGGCCGCCAATCTCGATCAGTACGATGCCTTAATTCTGGACGAGATCCATGAGCGCAACCTCTTCGGCGACTTCCTACTTGGCGTGACCAAGTGCCTGCTGCGGGCGCGGCCACAACTAAAGCTGATCCTTATGTCTGCCACCATCAATGTGGAGCTTTTCCACGACTACTTCCGCGAGGAGGGAGCAAGACTGGTGCAGGTGCCGGGACGACTTTATCCCATCAAGCTGCGCTATATGCCGCCGCCAGCGTTGGAACTGAAGGCTGGCCAAGCAGCCGCTGCCTCTAAGCGCTCGCAGGGCTCTACTCGCATCGATCCGGCCCCCTTTGTCCAGGTGCTCAGCCTCATAGACCAGCAGTATCCAAGTGAGTATGCCATTCCTCTCTAGCTTCTTTCATCTGACCCTCTTTTGCTCAGCCAGCGAGCGCGGAGACGTTCTGATCTTCGTTAGCGGCGTCAACGAAATCGACTCCGTGGTGGAGGCCATCCGGGAGTATGCAACGCAGCAAGACCACTGGCTGGTGCTGCCGCTACACAGCGGCCTGGCGCTCGCCGAGCAGGATAAGGTGTTTGACTATGCCCCCGAAGGTGGCCGCAAGTGCATCGTGTCCACCAACATTGCCGAGACGTCGCTGACAGTAGACGGTGTGCGGTTCGTTGTCGACTCAGGCAAGGTCAAGGAGATGAGCTACGATGCCGCCTGCAAGGGTCAACGCCTGAAGGAGTTCTGGGTGTCCAAGTCGTCGGCGGAGCAGCGCAAGGGTCGCGCCGGCCGCACGGGACCAGGTGTTTGCTTCCGCCTCTATACCCAGGCACAGTTCGATGCCTTCGAAGCGTATCCGGCTCCTGAAATCTACCGTGTTCCGCTCGACACGATGCTGCTGCAGATGGTGTCCATGGGGCTGCCCGACGTCCGGGCCTTTCCCTTCATCGAAGCTCCGGAAACGGAGCGCATTGAGCAGACGATTCTGGCACTCAAGCAGCATGTAAGCAGAGCAATCTCATTGATTTTGTATCTGTCCTACAACCATCTCCCGTCCATTGCAGTGCGCCCTTAGTGTGGACGAGAAGATCACGCCGCTGGGCAGCTCGCTGGCCAACCTACCCGTGGAGCTTTCCATTGGCAAGATGCTGCTCATGGGCTGCGTCTTCCCGGAGGTGGAGCAGCTGCTAACACTGGCCGCCATGTTAAGTGTTCAGAATCCGCTAACAAACCGCGCCCACACGGACCAGCGATGCGAGCGCGAACGCCAGCCGCTGGAGTCCGACCAGGGAGACCTCTTCACCCTTGTGCGCGCCTACCGCGAGTGGCTTGAGCTAAAGATGCGGCGCGAGGGTACGCGCAAGTGGTGCCATCGCCTGGGCATCGAGGAGCAGCGCTTCTACGAGGTGACCAAGCTGCGCCAGCAGTTCCAGCGTATCCTAGAGAGCTGCGGCATGGCCGTGGCCAGTGGTGGCAGCAGCTCCCAGTTGACCAGTGCCGAGCGGGCGACGCGCCATGGCGAACTGCGTCAGTTGAAGGCTCTCAAGCGCCGCCAGCGCTTCGAACAGCCACGCCAGCGCAAGCTGCTGAAGCATCAGCATGGTGGCGGCCAGGAGGAGGAGGAGCACGACGAGCAGCAGCTGGGCGAGGATATGCGTGACGTGGACTTTCGGCTGCGACACGACGCCCGCCAGTTGGCCTTGCTGGAGCGATCGGCGCGCCTCGACCGCAGCCGGGACGTGGTGCTGCTGAAATTGCTGCTTGTAAGCGGCTTCTATCCGCAGCTGGCCGTCGGGGACGAATTCAACTACTGCAAGGGCGGCGGCCAGCAGTTCTTCCACACGCGCCTCAAGCCCTTTCTTTCGCAGCACCCCAACGCCCACTTCGCCAAGCACTACGAGCTGCTTAAGCTGGCCGACAGCGACATCCTAGCGAAGCCGGACTTCTACACGCCCAAGCATCCGCTGAGTGCCCGCCACCAGCTCCTCTGCTACCAGTGAGTACCGGCGAGCAATCCTATCCCACCATGTGCTAACGCTCTTTTAATGCCAGGTCACTGCTGGAGACCGCCAAGCCCTACCTGATGAACTGCATCCGCCTGCCAGCGGCCCAGACGCTGCTGCTCTTTAGCTTCTCCATTGACACCAACGCCGGCCTCACACAGATCGTCTGCGACGGCTGGCTGAGCCTGGATCTGCCCATGCCCGGCACCGGTATGCAGCTCCTCAGTCGTGCCATCGAGCTTCGTCGCCGCTGGAGCAGTCAGCTGTACGCCAAGCTGGATGGTAAGTGCATTCTAGGAATCAAAGGGATTTTAATAAACCCAAAACCTCTACCTATTCGCAGAGCTCAGTGAGAAGCGCGAGGCATCTTCGCACGTAACCAGTCCGAGCAGCACACTATGGCACGATTTGCTCGATTACATGGCTCTGGACGTGGCGTACGCCATTCGTCGCCTGCTGCCCGCCGATCTCAAGCGTCTCTACTCGCACCAGGCTCCACCGGCCGCGGCGCGACTGATGGAACTCCAGCCAAACCCCTTCGCTCCGGGGCATGCTATGAGCTTCAACGAGGAGAAGGGTGGCCTCAATGTCTCCGAGCATGTGGTGTACGGTTGCCTGGTCGAGCAACAATGGACGCTGGCCATGGACGGAACGTTACGGAAGCAGCCGTGGCAGTGCACGCGCTGCAACTTCCAGCTGAAGGAGTTTGATGTGTTGGAGCAGCTGGTGCACCAACAACAAGATCAGTGCCGGCCGAGCAAGGCGAAAGCTAGTCCGAGTAGGAGGTCAGAGAAGCGGCCGCCATCCTCCTCCTCCTCCGTCGCCGGCGGTTATTACTGCGAAACCTGCAAGACGCAGCTGCGTCTGCTCTCTCAGATTGACATCCTGCGCCACCGTCGGCAGTGCACAAAGGCCAATTAGTTGATAAAAATAAAATTAAGTACTATGTATATTTTTTCCTAAATCAGCATCATTTTGTTGGCATTTTAAGAATAAACCAAATAAAAAATATTAAATAAGATGCATAACGCGCAACCATTTAAGGGGCATATACACCTAGAAGGGTAAACACCTTGAAATCTTAAGAATGTCTGGTGCAAGTTTCAAGTCAAAATCGATTAAAAATTGTTTATAAAAAAAAATTTTAAATATTCATATTCCTTAGAAAAAAACCCTAATTCACTTTTTTAACTCTTTTTTTTAGCGCTTAGCCCCAGTAACGCAACTTGTTTGTAATATGGAAACATGTTTTGTTTTGAGTGTATGTACTAATCGCCTAACAGTGATCTTTACTTCATAGATGTGTTATAAGGAACTTCATGGAGGAAAACGAAACACAGCCCCTTGTAAGTTGGTTTTGCTTAGACTATTGAGTCGGGTATTCGAAAAAGAACGCAACGGTCTGTATATAATATATATTTATATATATAGTCAAAGTCCCAAGAGAGGCTCTCTCTGCAGTCTACTCTTTCCTCTCGCTCTTTTCGAATTGTAAGTCTAGCCCTAGTATTCCTTCTTGACTTCAAAGATTTTCTTACAAAGCTGGGTTGCGCATAATACCAAATTCCAACTAGATTTTCCAACTGAACGTGGATGCTAAATACGTTATTCCGCGGAAACTAACGGTACACTGCAATTTTTCAAGGGCGTAGCTTGGTTTCAATTGAAAAATATTTAGTTTAATTGCTGGGGATTTGAAATCGTGTGGAATTGGCTTCAAAAAGCATGCTTTAATTTTTCACAGCATAACGATTTCTCATGCACCCCTAATGATTTCTTAACCATTATATTTAAATACATAAATCTGTATGTAAAGTTTGGAAGGTGTATATATTTGTATCCTTCCTGAATTTATTAGGTGAAGTGATAATTATAAAGAGAATTGAAAGAAGTGTTCAGTCTCAGCGAGGGATTTCCATCTAACCTGGGCCTTGTTAAGGCAAACGAAAAGTATCAGTTTCCTTGGAGGATCGAGCTCTTATCCATGCCCTATTAAAAAAAATAAATGTACACATTGCCAAGGACTGCCGTTGGAATTAATAATACTAGGTCTAAGCAATCTCTCTGCGGACTAGGGAAGGGTACATAGTTAAGGTAACTAGGCGCAAGTCCATGTCTTTGTGATTTGAGCGCTGCTAGCGTAGCTTAGTGAATTATATAGTCTAAATCGAATTTGGCTCCAATTCGGGGCATACGCTGTTTTCTTGGCTGCGGCTTGCTGCCGGGCTGCAAGTATGACAAGTATGAGCAACGAAAAAATAGCATTTCGAAAGCACACATACCTGAATGGGGGATGTTGCTTCAGCAGCTGACACCGCTGCATCCTTGCTGGTGGATGGTAGAGCATTGGTCTCGTGCTGCAATGGGATGATATTATTAATATATTACTTTTATATTCCGATTTATGTTGATTATCACCTGAATGTTCAGCGTGCGCATGAGGCCAATGGTCTTCTCGTTCGGTCCTTCCGACTGACTGCTGCTAGCGGCATCCGACCGCTATCCGGGGATAGATGTAAGGAACTAACTCAAGACATTATGTTAAATATGCTTACTTCAGTTCCCTGCTTCTCCTGAGACTGGCTGCTTCGCTTGGGTCGGTACGCCTGTATGGGAACAAAGTCCTGGAGGGATGGATACCGGTGCTTAGATTCCTGGTTGTTGGTCTCCTGCAGGTGCTGGAAACTGGGCGGCTGTGCTGGATACTGATGCGGTTGAGACCGAAAATTCAGTTGCGGCTGATGCTCCTCTTGGCTCATGCCCAAAGATGTATCCAGCTTCATGCGGTGGCGCTGTGGCACGTTGTTATATTGTAATGACATATGTGCCATCTGAGGCCCTAATCCCATCACATGGGGCTGCCTCGGGTTAAGCCCCATCTGGGGGGCAGCTAGTATTGGCTGCTGCGGACGAGCCTCCGCTAGCTGCTGGCTGCTACGGTACCACTGCTGAGACTGAATACGATCGGACTGCTGCTGCCGAGACTGTGCCTGATGTGCCAGCAGTTCCTGCTGCTGTATGCGCTGCTGCTGCTGCTGGGCCTCTTGTTGCCAGAAAAGTGGCGGCTTGGGCAGGTTCTGTAATTAAATAGTCCACAAACTTAAATGCTGAAGAGATCACACATCTGAACATCGGGCTCTTACCGGTATTTGTCCTGGAATGGGAGCCATTGCCAAAGGAGACGACGGTGCCAGCGCCAGGGACTGCGGCTGCTGGACATCGTCTCCCTTCTTCAGACCAAGCAGAGACTTCAGAGCCAGTGTCTGTGCCTGCGGCGTTGCGTCTGCTACTGGTGCTGCTTCTGGCTTATGGCTCTTAGCGCTTCTGAGATTCGCAGCAGCACTGCCACCTTGCTGACGATGGGTCGATTGGTTCGAGTTCGGATTCGGGTTTGCGTTCTTCCTCCAGTTCTCCTTGGCCGATGGTGGATTTGGCTGCGGCGGCTTGGTTGCTGCTTGGGCGTTGTTGTTGTTGCGCCAATTGGGTGGTTTTTCCACCTTCTCCGTCTTTGGTGGAACGGTGGCCCTCGATGATTCGGATTCGACATTGACCGAAGCGCGTGGAATACAGAACTCGTCGGCTAACTCCGTCTTAACCGTTGCGGTTTTGAAGTCGTCACCAGTAGCTGTTGTGCAGCGACTACCGCTGGCCCGCACCGGTGGCTGCTGCAGCCTTTTGTCGCGTTTATCCATTCGGAAGTTGTTCGCTTGGTTTCTGGCTGAATAGGCGAAATCTGGGGTCGACTGCTTGTCCTGCTTCTGTCCTTGTTCTGAACGAAATAAATTGGATCAGTCAAAGTAAAAAAGTGTGGAAACAAGCCTTCTGGCAGTATCTATCGATATTCATTCAGAAGGCAGTGTTGCAAAGGCTTTCGATACTCGGGAAGTTGCAGAAGAGAGTTGGAAGCAGTAAGACGTCAAACGGACAGACTGAAGACAGGTGGGAAAAGTTGAAGACGTACCATTCGTGTAGATAACGACGAGAGCACTCTCGGGCACCTTGTAGACTCGGTCCTCGGCTATGCCATGGATATCGTTGCAATTGGGCACCGCCTTGTCGAAGAGGACCTCGCAGAAGGTGTCCACAGCATGGACGCACTCCAAACGAACCGGATTCGGATCCGTGACGGGATGTATGCCCACGACAGTGCCCTTGATGCCCACCGGCACCATGTAGATGGTGCGCACGATGATGACGCGATCGAAGAGCCGCACCGGACGACGCGACCGATAGACGTCCGGCAGGGTGACGTTGGGTTTTATCAGCAGATGGGGCTTCACTTGCAGCTTGACATCCTTGACGGGCAGCGAGCGTAGCTCATCGACGGCGGCCAGCAGCAGCTCGACGGTCTCACGGCAAACTGTTTTCGAACCGCACGTTACACGCTCGACCTTGGTGTGCGGCTGCTGGCGCACCCAGTTGGCCACATTCTCGACCAGGTGCTGGCCAATGGCATGCGGGAAGATGTCCTGTTCGTAGACGAACTCACCGCGGTCGTTGCTGTTGCCAAAGAAGGCGACAAGCTCCGGGAAGGCGTTGCAAAAGTCGCGCATCAGTTCAATGGCCTTGCTGGAGTAGAACCACGTGTTGCCCGACCGGCAGCAGTAGCCGGCGCGCTCCTCGTTCTGGCGCGGAAACTTCAGCTGCAGTCCCACATTGTGCTTGGCCACGTTCTCCATCTTCTCGCGCCGCGGCCCAAGAACCACCCAAACGGTGCCAGTGAGTCGGCCCAATGCCCGCGGGCTAATATTCAGCTGATGGGCAACGTCGTAGGAGTTGGTGTAGTCGCGGTCGCGCTCCTCCTGCATCTGGCGCGCCTCCCTCAGCTCTGGCTCCGGCCGCACACGGATGTTGACTGGTAGGAACGCATGTAAAATCTACATACATATATCGGTTCTATATGGACATACCTTTGATGCGACCGCAGCTATAGGCGAGCGAAGGATCAAGTACGGTTCCCTCGCTGCCATAGTACGGGTTGCCAATGAAAAAGACCGGGCTGCCGACGGGGAAAAGTTCCTCCACGCTGTGGTACTTCTGGCGGAGATTCTCGCTCACGGCCAGATCGGCCACGACACCCTGGGCAGGATAGCCGGTGACGGAGCTGCTCCACGAGTCCTGCATGAAGAGCGTTCCCTTAGGCCCAAACTCTAACGAGCTGCCGGCGTAGGTCCTCACGTACACGAGCACGTTGTAGTTGTGAAACTTGATGCCCATCCGGGTGGTGAAGCTGCAAGGAAAGGGAGAAGATAAGGAGCTGGCCAAGAAGCTGAAAAAGGACACTCAACTGTTCCTGCAACGTCTTGCACTCGGATTCAAAGCGACGGCTTTCGTTCTGCGCGATTCCTTCATCATCCACGCGTTGCTCTCGCGTGGCCACGCGCACCACTTTGGCCTTGATAAGATGCGGCCAGCCGATGTGCACCACCTGCCCCAGATATTGGCCGGCCACAGCCTCCAACGTGTCCTCCAGCTGACGCTGTCGCGGCTTGAGGACCATGTTCTGGTTGCGGCTCGCCTGCTCGAACACCTTGACGCGATCGTTGCGCAGTTCGAACTGGGAAATGAAGGGATAATGAAATTGTCTCCTGGCAGCGGTCAACACCACTCACATCGAACGGCAGGTGCTGCATGGTGGGAAAGCCCGGGAAGAAGACATGCCGCGCCGCATTTGGCAGCTCTACGCACACGCTGTACGGCAGATTGAGCGTGATCTCGCGCGACCATCGGGCCGACTCCGTACAGAATAGCTGCTGCAGGGCTTTCAGTGGCGGCCTGGCAGACATCGGACCCTGCGGCTCCGTCGTATAGTCGTACTGGTACATGGGTCCGTGCCTGTTACGCTCCCGCTCCGCCGCCGTTAGGTTAACCTCGCACGGCAGCATGGCAGTGAGCAGGCGCCTCTCGTCGATGAACGGTATGAGCACCACCGCCTCCCAGTCGTGCTTCTTGCCATTGAGATCGGTG
Source organism: Drosophila nikananu (assembly GCA_008042635.1). Classification (NCBI taxonomy): domain Eukaryota; kingdom Metazoa; phylum Arthropoda; class Insecta; order Diptera; family Drosophilidae; genus Drosophila; species Drosophila nikananu. Next base: position 24,936 of record VNJV01009310.1, on the reverse strand, counting down.
TCGAAGTCCATGGGATAGAACTCGGCCAGCGGGCTGTTGGACTGCAGCATGAGGTTGTGATAGGCGGTCGGCAGGAGCTTGCAACTTGCCGCCGGAAGCACTGCTAGGAGCTGGAGGGTCAAGGAAAAGGAAAGGGGCTTCAGCATCGACGAGAAATGCTGCTACATAGGCGCTATCTTATCTTACCTGCTGGAAGGGAAGGAACGGCGTGCCCAGCTGAAAGTCGATGTTGACCTGCTCGATATTCTTGAGGTCGCTGATGAAGGGCGCATAGTGGAAGGGATAGTACCAGTCCCAGGACTGCACGCCGCGGTAGTAGTAATCCAGCACCCACTGCAGAGCGTTCACATAGTGGTGGCCCAGGTCCTTGATGAGCTGGCCCTGGGCGCCGCTCTTGAACTTGTTGCGATAGTAGTTGCGCTTATAGTTCTGGAACTCGTGCATCAAGGCCGACGCTTCGTCGCTCCAGTCCTCCTCGCTGTCGTCGTCGTAAAGCTGCAGCGGAGACAGGGAATCTATAGATCGGGACGGGCACCCGCGGACATATACTTACCCTACAGCTGTCGTCAATCAGGGCGGCCAGGTCAGAGTCCAGATTCTCGTTGGCCCTGATCTCGTCGGCATCGACGTCAAACGCCTCCGTTTTGGCGTTCATGTACTTGAGATCGTCGGCATGCTCCTTGAACTGATCCATCTCCACCTCGGTGAGGGCCGTGAGAAAGATCTGCAGGCGCCGCAAGTTGAGCTTGCCATGCTCGTTGATGTTGCCTCCCAGCTCCGGATAGATCCGGATGTAGGTGCGATAGAGCAGTGGCAAAGCATTCGACGAGATGTGTAGACAGGGCAAGTGAGGAATGAAGTCGTTCCCGACCATGAAGCCCATTAGCACCCAGTCGTCGATCAGCTGTGCCACGTCCAACTTATGCTCCGGGGTGCTCAGGGCATTGAACTCCAGCTCCAGGTACTCGCGCAGCAGCCCCAGATGGAGCAGGAAGAAGCGCGTCTCCTCCACAGAGGCCCGCTTTACGTTCTTTCCGAACTTTACCTCCTCGCGCAACACCACAAAGTGCAGTTCGTGGGTGCAGAGGCCGAGGATGATCAGATCGGCGTCCAGGCCGTACAGACAGTGGCGCGTATTCGGGTCGAAGCCCGGCTGGGCCTTCATGTAGCGAATGTAGTCCATGATCTTGTGCTCGCCCTCGCCGGGCGTCTCCTGGCCGCTAAGAATCACGCTACACCGCTGCCACAGCGGATCCGTGGAGATTTTCGTCTTAAGGAAGGCTCGCAGTCCTGCCTGCAATCGTTCCATGAACTCAGTGCCCGGTGTGATGCAATTGCTGTCAAAGCGCTCATGCTCCCGCCGCTCGCCGCGCTGTGCCGCCTTCTCCTCCAACTGCTCAGCTTCGCGGGCCGATCGGAAGCGACGACTGCGCTGCTGGTTCATTTTGGCACGAGGCGCCACGCCATCGACGGCCAGAAAGAAGAGGCGCTGTGGCTTGATCAGGTAGAAGAGCTTGTCTACGTAGTTAAAAATCTCCTGGAATATCTGCGCCTCCTCCAAGTGGAAGTGGATGTTGTTGTCGTCCGGATGCGAGCAATTGTGAACAATGCCGTTCATGTCCAAGTACAGGTTGTCGAACTCTGGAATCTGGCGATCATAACGGGGGGAATGGGGAGAAACCGAAACCGAAAAGGTGATAACCACTGGTGATCGTCCATCATTTTTGCGGAACTTACACTGTGCTCGCGCGCCAACTCACTAAGACACGGATAACGCTCGCTGATGTAGCGGAAGAATTTTGGAACACCCATTTTCGCAGGATCTGTATCTGGCACTGACTCTGGTTGTCTGCTTTCTCCTATTTACCCACAATTCGTCCTCGATCCCCGAAAATTTCAATTTGTATAGATGTCAGGCAGTGTGAACGTTACTCGTCAGATCAAATATACCAAGCACTCGTTCGGGAGAATTATACTAAAAAAAAACCAACTACGATACAGATCATGATACAGATAGAAAAAAACTGTAGCAAAACAGTGAGAGAGAGAAAGAGGCAAATAGTTTGAAACAGCTTGTCACCTGGTCTGTTTCGAATGGGTGTATCCAGATCAAATTCGAAAATACCAGAACGGTGCAGGCGTTAGGAGATTATTTGAGGTCTGTCGCCAATGTTTGCCTCTCGCTCTGACCTTCACGTATTTCAAACTATGGATCCCGCCATGAACAATAATGCGTGGAAAAGTCGATTCCAGGTATTAAAAGAGCGAGTTGATAGAGGCAAATACAATATTTTGGGAATTGGGAAATTATATTAATTTGCATTAAAAGACCTGGGACCAAGAGTAAAATTAAAAATAAGGGTGCAGGTCCATCGAAGGGAAAATGAGCCACCTTTGCATCTCGTCATGCAAGTGGCACAGGATATCCAGCCTCTCCTCCATGGGCATGGCCACTGGTGCCACAACTTTGCTCCCTGAACGGGACATGGACCCCATCATTCTCTGATAGATGGGCACCGAAAAAAGCTGGGAACCAAAATCTAATGACATCCAACATGGTGTTCGACTCCTAACCAAACCGATTATCAAAATCAAACTCACTGCAATAAGAAACAATAATAATTTCGCTGTAATAATAAACCATCTACCTACATATTTCTCTGACTTTCTGCCTTTGTCTGCCAATGTATCAGTTCTTACTAACTCTAGCTCTACTTATCTCTCTCTATGTTCTCCCTCCCGGTCTATCTCTCTCTCTCTCTCTCTCTCGCACCTACGGAGCAGCGTCAATTAATTGTTCGACGGAAAGAAGCCGTTAGCTTTTAGATTCGCCTAGATACAAAATGCATTGCATATTTTTCGAGGCACTCTTGAAAACACTGGGTTCGCAGCTCGACTATCTGAAGGCGAAGGTTTTGAAATATATAAAAACTAAATATTTACTTATTTATTTTGTGTTTTATCTTAGTTTAGTTGTTGTGTTTAGTTGTTCTGATTTTATTTTGTTAGGGTGGGGTATTAATAAAAATACGAATAACAAGTATTTTTAAGTACCAAAACAAAGCGTCCGCTCACTGTTTCCGTTGAAACTAGAGTCGTCGGATATTAAAAAAAATATCGTATCGATGATATTTATTTTATCGAAATAAAAAATAATAATAATTAAACTATCACTTAAAAATATAGATATATTATCCCATAGCCTGGCCTGGCGTAAAAGCTCATATTTCTAGACTTCCAGCTAGATAAAAAATATCAAATAAAAATATAGCAATTAACGATATGAAAAATATCGATATATTGATATTTTGATATATTATCAACAACCCTAGTTGAAACAGCTGTTTTCACAAAAACAAAAACTGCGAACGCTTTTGTGTTCCAAATTTTACGTAATTCGAATTTACGAATTATCAGCCAGGGAAATGTCGCTCATCCGCCAAGTGATGTGCAGGAGCAGCGCCCAGCTGCAGCTGTAAGGGAATGGCCCGTACGCGAACCGACCGCTCGATAATTCTCCAATTCCCTGCTTCTGTTCGCAGGTATAAGGGCAACAAGCTCGCTGCTGCCGCCCGCTGGGCTTCCTCCTCGTCGACGGACACCGGCCCACTCGACCCCAAGTTGGCGCTGGCCCTGCCCGAGGAGCTGGAGCAGCGTAACAAGCTCAGTGGCAAGATCACCGTTCCCACGGCCGTCAATCTCGGTCCCATCACCGGCGTGCCCGAAGAGCATCTAAAGGAGCGGCGCGTACGCATCCACATCCCTCCCAAGAACGCCATGCAGAGCGGCACGGACAACGTAAACACCTGGCAGATTGAGTTCGACAACCGCGAGCGCTGGGAGAACCCGCTCATGGGCTGGGCCTCGACGTAAGTGCAGATACCTAATGTCCAAATCCTGATACTGATCCTTTCGATTTTGTGTTGCAGCGGTGACCCACTGTCCAACATGAACGTGCAGTTCGGCAGCCAGGAGGAGGCCGTCACCTTCTGTGAGCGCAACGGCTGGCGCTGGTACGTCGATGGCGCGGACAAGCCCAAGAAGGAGCGCGTCAAGAACTACGGCGTCAACTTTGCATGGAACAAGCGCACGCGCGTCTCCACCAAGTAAACGGTCAACTGCTGGCCAGGATTCACATAGACAAACATTTTTTTTCCTTCTCTTTGTTCATAACCAAAAACACCGAATAAACCGACCGGAACCGGAGGACTTCGATCTAGAGCGACCTGGACTTAATAACGATCCCTGGATCGATGGTGCTTGTGGTGCTTCCTGCGGTGCGAGGAGCGAGAACGGGATCGAGAACGGTGCTTCCTGTGGTGCTTCCTTTGTCGGTCCCGTCCACCTTCTCGTTCCCTTTCCCTTTCTCGCTTCCGCTCTGGTTGCCTGTGCCTGTGCCTCTCACGGCTTCGACTTCGACTGCGGCGCCGGCTGCGACTGCGCCTTCTCTTCCGACTGCTAGTGAGCTCACTGGCAGCAGTTAGCGCTAGCTGTCTCTGCAGTGCCTCCATCTGCAGATCGACCAGCTGGCGCAGTTCCTCGTTGAGAGTGGGCTTGCTCTTGCGGTGACGGCGACGTTTCTGCTGATCCCGCTTCGTCACGCCCACCAGCTCGGCGAAGGCGGCGTTTTCATTCTCGAATGCCGGATGCTTCTCGGTCCGTTGCAGCACATACTCATAGAGCTGCAGGCGCTGGCTGAGCCCAGACTGGCCGGTGTCCGATCCCAGAATTTGCTGCTGCGCCGCTTCGTCCAGTTGGACACTAAACGCTGGATTATTACAGCAGGAGGGTGGCAGCTCCTCTCCCGCTTTAGGTGATGTCTTTTCGGTTGAACGATGGTCCTGTGGAAACGCAATCAAGACAAGTTTTACCCTTTTCTCCAATGTCTCTCTCTCATTGAAACTTGCCGCTTTTACACCCGCCTCGCTCCAGTCCAACTGCTGCAAGAGGGCATGCAGACGGCCCCGGCTGTGGGCCACGAAGCGGCGCAGCTTCTCTCGCTGGTCAGCCGACGTGTCCGCATCCCCGGACATTGGATAACCACTGAATGATCAACAAAACAAAATTGAACTGCGAAAACAAACCAGAACGAAAGACGAAACAGTGTTGCAGAAGGCGCGAATACCATGGTCAGTGCTGGATAACGCAGCGTATATTTAGAATCCGCTACACTTCGAGGGATTTGGAATTGGAATCGGGGGAGATCTACACCTGGAGAAGAGCCAATGGCCATTCAGGTCCAGAACAAAACGGTAAAGGCCATGATCACACAGGCGGCTCCTACCCACGGTGACTTGCGCTCCCCAATCCTCGCCAGCTTCCAAAACGACCCCAGTAAGCTGCAGTGGAAAGCAGAAGTGGAGCATTAGTTAGCCTGAGGTTCAGGAGACGGAATGGAGAGGCGGAGCATCACCTACCCGGTCTTGTTGCGATCAATGATGCTGGGAAACAGCGAGCGGAGGTAGGCGCACGTGCAGATCAGCAGGAGGATGACCGACAGCAGGCTCTGGAAGTTGAACAGGGCACTCTGGAAGGGGAAAGACATTCGGCGGTTAGTCCCTGCTACTTCTTTCACATTAATAACATTCAGACCATGATTTCTCCAATTGAATCCAAACAACAACAAATGGGTGACGTGCTAGTTGGGTTGTTGATAATTCCAAATATCAATATATCGATGTTTTTGGTTTGCCCTAATATCGAAATTGCGATGTTTTTATTCGATATTTCTTATACGCGGTCACACAGGCGGCCAGCTGAGTTTTTTGAAATGAAAAGGATATTCCTCGCCGGCTTGTAAACCTGGATTAAAGTCTCCAAGTCATGTTCATTAGGATAACCCTAAACAGCCTTGTTGCATCGCTTGTAATTGTCGTCCTGGCCGTGTACTGGTACCGGCTTCCTGGAAATGGTGGTAAGTTGTTCAAAAGCTCAACTGTTTTCAATTACCCAAAACACAGTATCCGTAGGTAAGCGAAAGGTGACCCGGAGGCCACCACCGGATCCCGAGGATCCTCTGCCGCCGTCCAATTCGCCGCTGCAACGATTCTCCCGTTCGGCCATATGCTCCGACCACAATGTGTGCAGCCGTCTGGCGCGGAACGCCCTGGAAAGGGGCGGTAGCGCCGTGGATGCTGCCCTCGCTGCCCTCATCTGCAACGGTCTCGTTGGGATGCAGAGTATGGGACTCGGCGGCGGCATGCTTATGAACATCTATGTGCACGAAGAGCGTAAATCGTACAGTATCCTGGCGCGTGAAATAGCCCCTATATTGCTGCGCGCGGGCAACTTCTCCGCCTTCCACGACGAGCAGGAGTTCAGGCAGTCCAGCTGGTCCATCGCCGTGCCTGCCGAGCTGGCTGGCTATGCCCGGGCCCATCAGCGATTTGGGCGGCTGTCGTGGTGGGAGCTGGTCCAGCCCACGGTGCAGCTCTGTCACAATGGCTATCGGCTGTACAAGCATCAGTACGATGCCCTTGTCCTTAACCAGGACATGGTCAAGAGCGACCCCCGCCTGCGAGGGATGTTCATCGATCCCGATTCAGATTCCGGGCAGTTCTGGCCCATCGGTCGTCTCATCAAGCCGCCGGCTCAATTGTGCACCACCTATGAGCGGCTTGCCCGGGATGGACCGCTTAGTTTCTACAATGGATCCATTGCCGACGATCTGCTAGCTGACTTGGCGGATGTTGGGAGTCCTATTACTCGGAGAGACTTAAACCGCGCCGATGCAAAGCTGAGCAGGGCGCTTGTGATGCCGTTGGATGAGTACGACCTACACCTGACACCGCCACCGGGCAGTGGTCACATTCTGGGCTTTATTATGAACATTCTGCGCGAGTTTCGAGCGGATTTCACAAGCAACCCAGTGATGGGAGCCCGGGATATACATCGAATGGTGGAGGCCATGAAGTTTGGCTTCGTCAAGCGCTGGCAGCTGGATGAATTCGCAGACAGGGAGGTGAGTGCATGTGGAACTTTTGTCTCTTTCTGATTTTCCCTCCCTTTCGAATTCGGGCAGTTAATAAGGATCGCCTTTTCCAGCTCCTGGCAAGCCTGACTAGCCCTGAATTGGCACAGTTGTTGGCAGCACAAATCAGCGACTTACAGACCTTTAATAGCTCGGAGTTCTATGGCGACTCCCTGGGGATACAGACACGGAATGAGCACGGCACCGCGCACACCTCAGTGCTTCATGGCAACGATGCCGTTTCGGTGACCAGCTCCATTAACTTCTAGTAAGTTCTAGCTTAAATATATCTTATATTCATATTGAATTTCTGTATCTCTTGAAGCTTCGGCAGTGGACGCACTGGAAGGCGCACAGGTGTGCTCTTCAACAATGCCATGTCTGACTTTTCCTTTGAGCAGCTTAAAAATTATTTCGATTTACCCTTCGTGCCTGGCACAAATGGCATTGCTCCCTCGGCTCGTCCCATGTCATCGATGTGTCCCGTCATCGTAACAGAACGCTCGACGGGCCAAGTCCGTTTGGTTGTGGGTGCCGCCGGTGGCACCAAGATCATTTCCTCCCTGCTTCCCCTGCTCGTGCGCACTCTTTGGCAGCGGGCAAGCATTAAGACGGCCATCGATGGCAGTCGCATCCACCACCAGATGCTGCCCAATGTTCTGTTCTACGAATATGGGCTAGTGCAGAGTCATGTCCAGAGCCTGCAAGCCAAGGGTCATCGCTGTGAGCGCTACGAGCAACGTGGCTCGGTTATTTGCGGCATCGCACAACAGAATGACACAGTCTGGGTGAACTCTGACTTCCGGAAGCCAGGAGGAGTAGCGGGGTTCTGAGCGGGCTGACTTTCTTGGGTATGTACCAAATATACTTTAATACTCTTTGCTCGCTAGATGAGCTCTTCAAATTGCTTTCCTATAAAAGAAGAATGAAACATGTCACAGTTTCGTGACCGTTCCCAGCTTAATTCATATCATTCTGAGCTAGATTACTTGTAATTGAATGCTTTATTTTAATATTAATTATTTAGAATAAATTAATACGTATAAAATGGGGAAAGCCTACGGAAATACCTGATAAAAAAACGCTACTTTTCACTTGTTTCGGCACAACATCGACAATCAATCATCAAGGGTCTGTTATCTGTCTCCACAAGCACATGGTAATTACATGCGTCGTGTGTAATCATGATTATAATGGTAATTTAGCTTGAACTTGAATTACTTTTACCCAAAGGTACAAAGTACTTTGTTGCTGGTGCTTAGTGTAATATTTGAAATATAATGAGAAATGTCTTACTGTTATCAGATATCCAGCGAACATATTGATTGCCAAAATGTATCCATATCCAAAAGGGGAAAGTTTCCAAATATTGTCAAAGTTCTGACGAAAGCGAAAACCCAATAATGACATGTGGCCATAAAATTAGGTTTACGTGCTGACTTTCTCCTTTGCCAGCAATGTCTCATGCATGCACGAATAATTTATTGTTTTTAAACATAGCGCGTTGCAGTAACTTATTAATAAATTAAATACTATACCTAAGTGCAAACTCTCGCTCAGACAGATGTGTAAAAGTTTTTCCTGGTGTTGCTGCGACAACAAATAAATAGCGTAATATATAAGAATGTTGCAACTATGCCCAATGTGTTAAGCGCCATCGAGAAGGCCAGCAGATACTTCCATTTCACCCGAATCGCTCCGCACCCATCGCTGCTGCAGGGGGATAAATATAAATATATATACCTTAATATGGGAAATACAATCTGAGATAAGAAGCTTACTCGTTCTGGACACTCGCGTCCTCCAGGGCAAGGGCTGCTGATGGTGTTGCATCTTCGTTGCCTTCCGAAAAGCAGGTACAGTTCTGGTAGCTCAAGAGCGAGCTGGTCGCCGGCCCGCAGGGTCCCTCCCCGGAAGGGGACGAGGTCAGCTCTGCGAACTCTATAGCCGCACAGACCAGGGCCAGGCAGCAGAAGACCAGCGTCAGGGCAGAGAACACATACGACTCGGCCAGGAGGACCTTGTAGCAGCTACTGCCGGGCCTGTGCTGTTCGCTCTTTACATTACTTCGGTGCAGTATTAGACCCGCAATGCTGGCCAAGAGTAGCTGCGGTTGGTAGTTGTTTATGAGCATGTGTTTTGCAAATATATAGACGAATAACCTACAGACAAACCGCTCAGGTATGGATTTATCAAAATGGATGCATTGGGCGCTAGGATGAGTATCCAAACGGCCAGTCCAGTGATTAGCAGTCCCACCGCCAATTGCATGATCAGCAGCTGTCGCGAAATGTTCAGATTTCGAATGTGCCTAGAGTAAGCAGCTTGAAGACCTGCAAGAGGAAATTAGTTATAGATATAGGTTTATATATTTTTTTATTTATTTCATTTTAAATATCTAATCTAGTGTATTTTTTAATATATTTATTTGGTTATTTATCAGCAATCTAGTTATGCACGATATCTAATATTTAAGGGTATTTTTAGTGGGACCTATATTATTATTTCCATCCAGCAAGGCCTTATTACAATAATGTGATGCTTATTTTTATAGCTATAGAAAAAGCTGTATATAAAAACTGGGAATTCATATAAGGACAAGAAGTTCGATATGCTTTATCGCCAAAAAAAAACATTGTGCTCGACATTATAACGACAAAATCGTAGTTCGATATTAAAAAATAAAATTTGCATATCATGGCATAAAAATCGATATCTAAAAATGTTATTTGTAATATATCAAACTTAAAATCGATCTAATGCACATGTATCGCAACGCTAGAATGCCGATTAATAGAGTTTCCCGCCAAATGCTGAACTATAAACTTATTATTATAATTATTATATCATTATAAACTTGGAGCTTGTAAAAATGAATAGCTTACTGTCATGGTTTTTGTGATTCACTACAATCATCCGGCTGTGCCTCAAGCTGTTCCTGGTCGGCGTATGTCGGCCAGCTATCTTCATGCCCTTCATGTTCTGCGGCACTGTGGTGCTCATGTAGACAGCCTAGGGAAGAAGAAGCTATTAGTGATCAAGGATGATGGTTCCTACGAGAAGGGTAACTCGCCTGCGAAGGTTGCGGAGCGTCCAAGTCGCTGAGGGGAATCTGCTCGTAGGTGGTGACGTACTGCACGGGTGCCTCTTCGCCAGCAGTGACAGCTGCTGTCACAGGAGCAGCTTTTATCACCGGGTGCTCATCCCGCTGGGGATCATGCTGAAGCAGATTCTGGTACATGGGTTCGGATTTGACGGCCGGAACGTGCGTCGACCCTGACGCCGCCGCCGCCGCCGCCGGTGACTCATAGTTGTTTATGCCAAAGAACTTGGACTTGGCATCATTTAGGGCCGCCTTTACTGCGGCTATGCTGTGGCTGGTGCCGCTGCCATTTGCTTCCGGCTCCGGCTCCAGCTCCAGATCGGACTGGTGGAGGGGCTGCCTGTGCTGGGCGACGCCCAGGTTATCGTAGGTGCTAATGGGACGGATTGTTGACGACGGCATGGCTGGCTAAGCTGCCTAGGGCATTCTTGAGAAGCAAGTTCTTGCTGGAAAGCCAATGGGGCCCGGCGGATGCACTGCTTCAGGTGCTAGGGACATTTTTCCACTAACAGCATAGCCTGCAAAGAGGAAGGAAATGGTGATGAGTTGAGTTTACCCTCTAGTGTATATGAAGGCAGCAATTTATACAATCTATTTATGGTGTCGCAAGTGTTTATCCTGACATTAGCATAGCCTTATGTTATATAGGTATCAATGAAACATTAAGTCAGAATGTCCATTGAAGATCATTTTACAAAGAACCCTAGAAAGCTTCCTAGAAAGTTGCATTAAGTACGCAGTACTATCTCGAAATCTTTGCTGAAAAGCTGTAAGTAACGTTTACATTTGTCACTGCTTTCAGATCTCAGGTCTCGGGCCTTATTATCCGGTTTCTCAAATAGGTCGTTGGCATCACCGGCCAAGTGAGTGGTGGAAATTGTTAGTTGCTATTCACAAATTCCAGAGAACGGCCAGGTTCGCTTGGGGCGCCTAGTGGTTGGGTTTGTCAAGTCAATGGAATTTCAGAATTTCTGAATTATGGACGCTCTGCTACGGGCCGCTGAACAGGCTTCCGTTCCGTTCGCTCGGAACCCAGATAAACAAATATATAGCATGCTATATATCCGAATCTGTGATTGCCAAACTTTGCTTTGCTTTTGATCTATTTAGAGAGACGATGGCCTCGCGGCAGTGCCAACAAACTGTGTGTTACAACTTTATAAAGAGCAGAGCAACTCGTACCGCCGCAAAGTGAAAAAGCCAAAAGTCGGAATGGAATCTCTTCTCCGCTCTTCGGTGGCGTTGGATTGGATTGGTCTGGAGTGGAGTGGAGTGGAGTGGAGCGGAGCGGAGTGGATTGCAGTACTGTGGAGGCGGGCGGCAAACGGGAAAAGAACGAAATAAAAATGAAAACAAAGCAAAGGCAGAGCCAAAGCAAACGCGAACCGCGCCGAACACTGCCCACTGCAACTGTACGCACCAAGAGGCGAAAACAAACTAAAAATAATTCTCACCAGCACGCCGATCCGTCCGTCGATCGAGCGCTTAAAGCGAACCATTTCCATTTCCATTTATCCGTCGCTACTCTCCTAAAAAGTAAAAAACGGTCGCCTGCTTACCTGCGCTGGCCAAGAGTACACCGCGGAGCGCACACAGGTACTCGCTCGCACACACCGACACTCCGCGCTCCCACAGACACATCTAAGCCGCTCACAGACGCACGCCTCCATGCTCTCCAGAAGCCAGAAGCCAGAAGCGGAGAAAGAAGCCGAATCCGAGGCTGAGATCGGGAGAGCAAAAAACTTAGATACTTTTCTACCCCGCACCAGTGGACGGCAAAGGTATGCTGTGATCGCGCAAAGGTGTGCATTGGGGAATGAAATAACAACTGAGTGAACTGAACGAACTAAACTGAATAGCAGAGTGAATAAGAATGCAGAAAAGAAGCTAAATGAACAAATGGGTGAAGAACTGGGTGAATGTGTTAAGTAATTGACTGGATAACTGCTTGAACAACTGAGTGAATGAATAAGTGAGCAGTTAACCTACGAGCAACTGAATGAACAACTTAGTGAACAAATGAGGGAATAAATGAGTGCAGAACAGAATGAACAGGATAAAGCATTGAATGAATAAGAGAGTAAAAAACGTACAAGTTGCAAGTTTACTGAGTGTTTAAATGAGCAACCAACTAGTAAGAACATGATGAAAAAACTAGATGAACAACTGAGCTAATGACAGGAAGAACTTTTGCATTAGCATCTGAACTTGTAATATAACTTTTAATTCAATCACAAAATTGTAAAAGGAAACTATACATTTATTTGATTTAAAAGCTATGCTATAAGCTATAGTTTAAATAAAAAACTAATACAAATATTAAATTTAGAATTATGTGAGCAATTGAATAACCAAGTGAATAAACAAACAAGTGAAGCAAGCTAAGTGAATTATTTAGTTCATTTTCAAAAGCAGTAAGCAGAGTAAGCAAACTTACCATACTTAAGGAATCAATAAGCAAATCAATAAAATAATGGGCGAGTAAACCACTAACAATCATATAATTAAGAAATAAACTGTATAACATACATTTAATAATTGTGAATCACTGATATTCCCTAACAAGTAAACAATTTCAACAAGTTTGTGGGCATCTGAGTTTGCTTCCTCGAGTGATCCTCTCTTACCCATCCACTGGAAAGGATAAAATGTAGAGCTCCATAGATGAAACTCGAAAACAATGCCCAGAAGAGACCAAGAGACTGGGGAGGAAGGCCAAGGCGACCCAATAAAGTTAGGAAAGGTGCCTTAGAACCGGCCTCCGGCCTCCGAATGGTGGTAAATGCCACAAAGGTGCTAAAAAATCAACTGCTTTTTGTTTTTTTGCACAGTTCAACATTTTACTTACTAAGTAAATGATTCATTTCGCTGTCTTTCACACCGGTTTTCTTCTTAGCTCTATGGTTGCTAATTTTAGAGAGCCAATTCCAAAAAGGGTATTCCCAAAAATGGTAGTCCAAAAAACGAGCCCATTTCTAATTCGAGAATCTCAAAAGAAACGTATGCTAATATATGATGGTTTAACGTTTTAAAGATATATAAAAGGGTAAAGTAAGATTAAATATACCTCTTTTTTCTATATATATATTTAGATCAATAGCAAAATAAACTAAATGCTCATCGGAGGTACTTAAAAGTGGTGTGTAAACTTATTTATTCCACTTGTCCATTTATTTATAGATTTTACTTCCTCAGACATGTATTTGCATAACACACTATATATATATACATATATCTGCATTGACGATTGCGGATCTGGCTCAGAAAAACTTGATTGAGGAAAACTGAAAGATTAGTTTACGTTCGCAGGCGGAAGTGTCAACTCGCCGGTAGTTTGATCTCTTGGTTGTATTTACATCTGCAGACGCCACAACGGTTGCAGATATTTATGACGCTATATGCACACATATTACTTACAATCATGTATCAATAAAACTAACATATGGAATAGAAAAATGTATTTTATTTTTTAAAGCGAAGCCAAGGAGCAAGCTTGAAGGGAAGAAGTCTTATTAGTATCATCAACTTGCTGCTTGTGCCTAGCCTATTTAACAAGCTTAAGCCAAGACAAATTTGCGAAATAATTATTAACTTTAGGTAAAACTTGCATGCTTAATATACTCTTCTTCACCCAATGATCATTATTTATTTTGCTCTGTTAACTAGGAAATATGAGCCACTAAATGCAATCTTAAATAACTATGTAACACCTGTTAATATGTTTTATTAGAACCTCTTTTATTGTTTATTGTTTTATTTTAGTTTACGGCCGCTCTTCTTTGGGCCGTTGAATGTTGCGAGACCCTCAAAATGTTGCTTTCAGCCGTCGGTTGCCTTATGTTTTTCGCTCGGCAGTTACTTATTTCAGTTATTTCATTAGTAAAAAGTACACAAACAAAAAAATAACGTTAAATAATATTTGCCAACTGAAGCATTACAAAGCTGGTGGTTCAAATAACCATAACTGACAATCAGCTCCGAAGAAGACGACTGCGTTGACGATGACGAGATGACGACGGCGGGGCAACGGACCAATGCACTTTGCAAGACGATGGACAGCATTACGGCATAATGGATTGTCAATGAGTGAGTAAACTATATATATATTTTGCATATATATACATATGTAATATAGGTATGTATATTTTCCCTGACTGCATCAGGTTACTGAGAAGAAACTAGAGGCCGCAGCACTCGCTCTCAGGTTCTCAGGAGGTCACTGACAGGACTTTCGCCGAGGCGCCGCAATCAGAGATCGAGAGAAACTTCCTCCTTCCGGCCTGCCACCTGCAACGCAGCCAGAGTGAGCCGTCAGCGGGATCTTCGTGGGCTCTCAAAGCCACCATTGCCAGGCGGAGAGGTACGAGATGCCGTTGCCGTTGCCGAAATCTGGCATTGCGAATGGCTCAAGCTCAGACTCAAGCTCAGGCCGAGGCTCCGACTCTGTGAGCGGCTAGCGGGGCAGCCATTGTCTCGTCATTGCGGTACGTGGACCTCAAATTGGAGCAGCGATATGTATGGGAACGCGATCGAGGAGTACTTGTGTAAGTACCTTGTTCTATTTGCCATAGTTGACGGCTTAGACCGCTCCCGGCCATGCCAATTAACGGACTTAAACAGAACACGACGGCCCCGATCGGCTCTCACTGTACTCCAGTCTTTTCGGTGACTTTGTCGTCGTCCGTCGCTTTTCCCTCCCTGACTTGCACTCGGACTCGGGTTGGGTTTGGGTTTTGGGTTTTGGTTTCGGGCACCGAACTATGTAGCCTGCACAATTACAGGCAGAGACACGAAACACAAAAACAAGTAACTTGAAGTTAAAAAATTAAAAAAATAGAAGAAACTAGCCAGGCTATTTTACGTCAACACTGTAAGCCAGCCAATGGACGCTCCACCGAGGGTCCCTTGAGGAATTGCTCGAAAAGTAAGGGAATTCATGCAGTGTCTTCAATTAATTTAAATGGTTTTCTGAATTAGGTTGAAGTGTAAAGGATTTTAAAATGAAATTATTAAAATCATTAAATTGATTGATATTTTCTATTCTTTTTTCCTATTTCTATTACCCTCAGCGAACTCAGTTATAAATGCTGTGTATTTTGAACTATTTTGGACTAGATGAAAATTACATATAATATTTCGTATGAAATCAACGCTAAATTAAAATATGATCATCCTTAAAATGTAACAAAAAGTAATAGACTATTTGGAGTTTTTCCAATACTTTATTATTTAATAATAAAAATCTTAGTTCTGTATCTAAATAGATATGATTTAAAACAAGCCTTGACATGCCATTGAGAGAACCTAAAATATGTGTGATTTTAGTCACTTTAAATGAATTTTGTATATGATAATGATATTTTTGAACAAATCAAGTTTTTTTCAAATCATAGCTTTTTAACAAAGCATTAATTTTGAATATTTACAAGCCCTATAAAGCTGCATACTAAATTTAGAATAACAAATTATTTTTAATGATGTAACCTTATTTAAAAATTTGCAGAAAATGAGCAAATGCCTGACATGGCTGGATTGACTCGGCTGTTGATGCTGATCAAGAATATATATGATTTATAGGGCCGGAAATGTCTCATTTCTGACAAAAAACCTAAGCCTCTACAAGGGTTTTATATGGTAGATATAAGATAGTAACATTGTGTTATCAACACTGATCTGGGAATAACATAACAACACAGATTTGATCCATTAAGATATTACTCTGAATCGCCTGAATACCACATAGCTTAGTGAGTTTACAAGTTTCATTTGATCGTAACCAGCTACACATTCGCATATCCCAAGGGGAAACGCATAGATCCGCCCTCGCTGGGGGGATTGTGTAAGGCGTACGATTGCGCAGATTGTGTTTCGCGTCGGCAACAATGCCACCATGACAAACAGCCCAGCGACCAGCCAAACAAACCAAACCGCCGCCCGCCAACCGCCAAGCGGTAAATGAGTCTAGTACACTCCAAAAAATAATTGCACACCTATGCCTTGAACGTGAAAGGGAGCTTATTACTTAATTAGTAAAATATGTGGCACAAAAGTGCCCGAATTAAGCTTATTTTATTTTTTTTCGGGAACCCTCCCCACCTCTGCTTTGCATAATTTTGCTTCATTTTCTTTTTTTTTAGAGATTTAGCTTTAAACTTATAAAAAGAAAAGGTCATTCGCTCCGGAAATATTTTCTAAATTCGGAGCCCACGATGGGCAGATAATTAAAAAATGTTTGTTTGCTTTTTGTTCTTTTTTTTTTTGGATGGTGTTGATGCTGATGACAGCACATGGCCATAGATGTAAACAAGAATCATGAAACAGAAGTCCATATACATATATGTATATATATGCTTCTATATGTAAACAGGAATCATGAAACAGTGGTCAAAGAAAATATATATGCTTATAAAGAGTGCCCTTAAAGTGGAAAGGAAATTGGCTTTCTAACAAACTCAACAGCTTGGGGTTTATATATATCCATTGGTATTTTGAGATGATTTGAGATAATTTAAGTAGATTGTATATTTTAATGACCTATTTCACTGTACTTAACAGTGTTTCAAATAAAACCATAAATATAATTCTAGATTAAGAAAGGAAATTGGGATAAAAGACATTTTATGAAATATTTGTAAAGATGAGAGGTGAGAGTTCTTAAAAATTACAACTTATCTTAAAGCAACCCCCTCATACTTCTTTTACCTGGTAAATAGACACTGAAAAGTAGATATTATTATTACAATTACTATTACTATTTTCAAAAGCTATTCTTCTTATTTTCCAGTGTAAGCGGCGAACGGTGGCCAGGCGAGAGCCATCATCCAAGCAGGCAAACCGAGCAATCAACCCCACGGTGGCTTCGGTGGCCGCGGAGGCTCCGGCGGCTCTGATTCGGGAGCGGACTTGGATTCGGATTCGGATTCGATACCGCTTTCGGACTCGGAGTCCACAGCGTGCTCGGGCCGGAGCCGTTGCACATGCGCAGCAAGTGAGCAGTAACCAGTACTCGGTTCGTGTGAGCTCGGCTCTGGGCTCGCAGCTCGGCTCGCAGCTTGGCCGGGCTCGAAGTGGCCAAGTGGAAAACCAGTTATAAGTCAACTTTCATTCGAAGCGGACGTGCCAAGAGAGTACGGATCGGATTGGAGCGCGGCGCGGTTTTTGTTTTGGCCGTTGCAGCAGCAGCAGCAACCACGTTAAGCGTTAATGTTAGCACCATAGGAGAGCGCAGCCTGCCTGCAGTCAGCCAGGTCACAAAAGCGAGTCTAATAACTCGTAAGTTCAGCCTTCCCCCTTTTTTTTTTTTTGTAGTTTTTGTTTAGTGACTTGGTTTTGCGAGTGAGTTCACTCACAACTCCCACCCAGATTCAGAACGAATGCAAAGCAGCCGGAATCTGTATCTGTATCTGTATCTGAATTTCTGAATCTGAAATCTGAATCATTCCGAGAGTGCGCGAATCGCGTTTGCAAATGTAAAACGGGCACAAGTCTTTCGATCGCACGAAATAATAATTCTGCCAAATTCGCCATCGTTCGCCGTCGTCGTGTACTTTCCCACACGGTTCCAATTAGCACCATCGATCCGATCCGATCGATCGAGATCGATGTCGATCGAAACTTTCCTAGCCCAGCCATCCGTCCGTCGCTGGCTGATAATTAGTGAAAGATATATATGCGCTCTAATGAAAGTTGCCCGTGATACGCACACCGGATGGTGCCCAGTTCGGTTCCCAGTCTTCCATCCTCGGGCGAAGTGAAACCGCCAAAATTGCTGTGGTTCTCTCTCTCTTTAATATTTGTTGTCCAAGTTTCTTTGGTCATAATTCCGATTCCGATTCAGAGTCCGAACTAAATGCACGAAAGGTGCCCGTACTCCACCGCTGCTCTATGCAGCTGTATCGGGGGTATCAGGGGTATCGTTGTGGGCAACCTTGAAAGCGACACCAAAAGCACTTCACCCTCAGGCGATTCCATTCTGTTGGCTTTATTTTTTCTGTATTTTTCTTTAGTTACTTTGTTCGTTGAATATTCATGGCAGCCCGAAAAAGGGAAGCCGTTTTTAAAGTTTAACTTTTACTTTTGCAATCGAAGCCGTATCGAATCGAGACAGTGCCGAGCATGAGTGTAAGGAAAGCCGCTACAGCGGATAGACAGACAGGTGTGTGCGGTGTGTGGGGGAGTCAACGGCCGGCTCTGGTGATTTTGCAGATAATTTTCAAATACGATCATTATGATTATATTTATGCTTGCCTTTTTTTTTTGTTGTATTTTTGCTTTTAAATTAACACAATATTACAATGCGCAGGCAGAGTAATGTAATCATAATTATGCACTGGAAATTCAATGTGAATGCAAAGTGAAAACGCAAGACGACGACGACGACGACTCACGCCACATCGCGCTTCAGCTACGGCACAGTGCCGTGTGTGTGTACAGTGTGTGTGCATAAATTAATCGCCGGCGGTACAACAGCAACAGCAACAACACCCCAAGCTAATCAACGGCATCAAAACCAAAAACCAAAAACCAAAAACCAAAGTCAACACACACATAATCATAATCAGCATCTGCAGCAAGCAGCCGCACAGCAGCTTTGAAAATTAACAGCTGCCCGCGGCAAACAATGTTTCGCTGCAAGTTATTGTTTGGAGCAGCATCGGCAGCACCACCGGTGTCCCAGCACCGTCATCATCATCAGCCTCATCAGCCTCATCAGCATCACCATCATCGCCAGCGTTCGGAAAGAGCCATGACTTCTTCGAGGAAACCAATGCCCCCCATTATTCCGCTGCCGCTGCTGCTGCTGCCACTGCTGCTGGCGTTGTGCCCAGCCGGAAATTGCCAAAGTAAGTTGAAGTTCATCCACTCCAGGTGGATTCCAGACCGCATCCCGGTTCCCATGCTTTTCATTTTCCGTCCTCTCCACTTAGCAAGTGGCCAGCGAAACGGGGTCACTCGGAGAACGAGAATCTCTCGCATCTCTCGCATCTCTTGGCCCCCTGGTTCTTGGTATAACTAATTGCACCTGCTTACTAACTGTTTGTGACAACGAGAGCTGGCGAGGCACTCTGTTCGCTTTGGTTTTTCTCTTTTTCTGGGACACCCCTTACCTTTCGGCAGTTTCCCACAAATATTTACAAATACCTCTGCGTTTATATTTCTTTAACGATTTGAAAATAAACAAATGCAAACGCTTATTAATACATTTCCTCAGCTTACGTGTGACTATTCAGGTTTATTTATTTTTATATTTATTTTGCAATGCCTTGGGCGGGCTTTGAATTTAAAGTAACATTGTGTTGCTAAGTAAACAATAATAAATAATACAAAGTAATCAAAAGGAAATCGTAGTTATTTTCCAAGAGCTTTATGTTAGTGTTACACAGAGAAACAGCTACTGAAAAGTGTTTTAAACCTATAAGTTGAGTAAATGGTATTTTTTCTATATATTGTATATAAACGTGCTTTAGATATGTCTTGAATCTACCATAAAGGTGCCACAAGCTCAGTAGTCATTTCTATATAGTATTTATAGAACCTAACGTGATGTGAGTACCTATAAATAAAGAAACCGGCAGTCGGACAAGTTTAATGGCAACAGCTTTTAAATTGAGCAAGTAAATCACACGGAAACCATATATATATAAAGACTGGACAGACGGACTGTTTCTTCGCACTTAATGATCTTAATGGAAAATAAAAAACATTTTTCTTTTTTGAAACGCTTTTCTGTTGTTATCGTTTTAAAACATTACCGGCAAAGAATGGAATATAAATATAAATTAGCTCAAAAGTTGTACCTAACCAACTTTCACCTGAATTTCATTTGAAATGTAAAATACTTGTGGCATATACAAGAAGGGGAACTGAAGGCAACGTGATTAGGAATAGTCTACCTAAAATTGATTGGGATAAGAAAATAAATGGTACATTAACTTAAATAAATCGATTTTTAGTAAATATATTTGTGGCTAGAAACATGAACAAACTGGTTTTTTTATGTTTTCAATGACCCTACATATAAGCATCGATTGATCATATATTAATATTGTTGTTCTTGCAGTTTTAATTATGCTCAACAATTTATTATAAAGAATTAAAAAATTTTCAATATAATTGCAATTTATTAACCAATGTCTGAGCATTTAATATATATATTTTTTTTATTATTCCACAGCCATACATATATTAATTTCTTATCCCTATATAATTAAAAATATTACTTTAAAGCCATAAATACTTAAATTTCGTATCTACTATGTCCGTCCGATAAGTTAATAGAGATTCCAGGTGTAAACGCGATTTATATTCATGCATCTGTGACTTTAAATGCCTTTTAAATATTATTCCTTGGTTTATATTTTTGTTTATTTTAGTTTTTACTTCGCTAGTCACCTTTAACATGATTATTTTGTTATTTTTTGTTTGCTATCTTCATCCGATGTTTTATTGTGTCTTCTTAAACTGATATCCACTCAGTCGCTTCCTATTCACTTTTTACCATAGTTATGTTCTTGAAACCGCCCGTGAAACGTGTTGGAAAGTTTTTACTTTCATTCAATCCACAGGAAATCATTGCTTAAATAATTAGCATTTGGGAAATGTTTGTCGATTTGCTTAATTATAATTATTAATGTACCACAAGCCCCTTTCCAAAAGGCGTCTTCTATTCTGTCTTTCGAATCGAACACTTGGACAGCGGCACAGACAATGCCTCCAAGACCCCAATTGCCTCCACATTTTTGGTTGTGTATGTGTTGTGTTGTGCTTGTGTGTGTATTTCGAAAGGAATCCAGGGGGGGCTGGGGGGCTGAGAGGGGTCGGAAAGAGAGAACAACCAGCTGGAGTGGAGCAGTGAAAGTTGCCGAGATCTGTCAGAGCGGCACAGTGGTCACTCTGCCGTGGGTTAAGGTGCTCAGAAATGGTTAATTATAATTATTGTTATTATTTTCCTGAGAAAGGGGTTTTCTTAATACAAAAAAAATATTATTTAAGTTCTGACTTGTTAAGTTCTTAAATATTCGGTATTATTAGTGTTTAATTTTAAACCTTTGACAGGGCTTAAAAGAAACAGGCTTTCTGCACTCATTCTCTACTCCTTGTAGAAACTCTTTTCTTTGCGTAAGAATTTAGAAGGCAGGGACCGACTCCCGGGTCCTAGCTCTGGAGCATTTCACTCCGCTCTTTCAACTCTCCCCAGACATTTGTTATTCGTGATTTACCAAATGTAATGCCATTTCTTTGGTCATTTTGTAACCACTGTCCAGTGCGATCGGGGCTACACTTCTGGGCTAATGCGAACGACGACTCTCGGACTTGTCGACTCGCTGGGCCACTTTGCTTGTGACATTCTTACTTCACAAGTTTCACAAGTTCATGTCTTCCAGCTCGACAACTCGGCAACACGGCAACTCGGTACGTGATTGAGTTTGGACATCTTTTAGCTGTTACGAGCCCTCCTACGATACGTGCGCTAAATCCAAATCCCGCTGGGCGTTATATGCATTCGGAGAGGTTGACATAACGGCACTCAGGACACCTTTCTATCGCTGACTACCTGCAGTGCCCCGAAACTGAACTCGAACTCGAATCGAACCCATCTGCGAGTCCATCGCCCCACTTACCCAAATGTGCAGCTAATTTGGCATTCAGCGCGGCAAATAAGAGCTTTTTTTACTGCCATTTAAGCCACGCCCGCCCAGAAGACACCCTTCGCGGAGGAGAATGGCTGCCTGCGGTGGTGTGTGGTGTGTGTTGTGTGTGCTGTGTAGGAACATCCATGCCCTCGCTCAAAAAACCGGATGAATGCGATCCAAAAACCCATAACAATAACAGCTTTTCGGGCTCTGCGGCTCTGCGGCTGGGCTGAAATAACATCATCGTGGCCTGACGTCAACAGCTGCAGCCGAACACCCAGAAAATATTGCCAGCATAGTTGTAGTTCCAAGTTCCCAGTTCCAAGCCCAAAGCCCAAGGCACCGAGAGCCAATTCCGGTTCGGAAAGAAAACGTGCATATGCAAAAAATTCAAATTCCCGCGCAAAGCGTTGACTTTGCCGCAGAGGAGGATCAGGGAGAAAAAAGTGGGAGATCCGATGCTTCGAATACTCTTGGGGAAAAGCATTTATCTTTTTTTTTGGCAGGGAACTTGGAATATGTGATATTAGGTCATGTTTTGTATGTCCTTGTAGGGTAATCTAACTTTAGTAAGAAGCTTGAAATGCACTCTATAAACCATATATATTCTTGATCAGCGTTGAAGAGGAGTCGAACTAGCCATGACTGACTTTTAGTTAAAAAACGGAAAAAATATAATTTTGTAGAATTCTAAATTCTGTATGCAGATTATTTACTCTGACAAGAGCTAGCAAAGAACAGCTTTCCGAATTGGCTTATATTATTATATTATATTATATTATATATTCGGCTAAGTTATGATAATTAAAAAAAAACCTTGATTTGTACAAAAATTATCATACCATAAATATATCAATTTATTGTCCCTATAATTCACATATTTTTGGTCTGTTTGGTGGTACAAATGTACAAAATTAGGAATGCTTTCTGAGTTTTAATAGATTTTGGATCTAGTACATTTGTTTAATGTTCGTTTTTAGAGAAGAATGTAATCCTTGGAATGTATCTTTAATATTTAATATTTAAATGGTAACATATTCTTAAGATTTTTGGGAAAAAGATCCCATCTCTGTAATTTTGTCATATTTTGATAGTACATTCACCTTCTAAGTTGTTTGGGATAGAAAAGCCTGTCAGTCGTATCTTCTAGAATTTATATAGTTTTAGTGGGAGTGGGAATGGAAATTGGAGTAATTCTGGAGGCTTCTAAAAGAATTTAAAATATGAAATATGTTAGGATAAAACTTGCTAGTTTCTCTGACAATTTTGTAGCATAGCACATAAGGTCTTAGAACTATATTTATATTTAAGCTAAGGTTTTACATTACGTTTCAGAACTTTATTTATATGTAAGCTGTTGGTAATAATAGTTAATTATCACCTTCTAAGATTTATTTTAAAGTATGCTCTTTAATAACAATGTTATTATCCATCATTGTTAACACTAAGGAAGTTATTTAGTTGGGCTTGTTGTAATAATAGCAAAACAAGAATAAAAACGCTATAGTCGATATAGCACCTAAGGCGGAAGCTTGGCTGGAATTTTTTAAATGAAAATTAAAAGAAATGGGAGGGTATTACGACGAGAACTGAACAAAGGCAGATATATGTTGCATATATACAGAGAGAGACACTTTAAGCTGAAAACGAGGCCACAGCCCCCGCGATTCGCCTCGCTCCTCGCTCCTCGCCGGCTGTTGCTGTTGCTGTGCCTCCTTGGAGACAGATGGCGATGCCGTTTGGTTTCCTGCCCTTTAGCCCGGCCTGGCCTGGCCTGGCCTGGCCCAAACTGGTTTGGGCCTGGGACGACTCACTACGCTTCTCCTCACTCTTGACCCGGCGCCCATTAATTGCCTCTTTATTCTCGACGCTAACTATGTAGACTTTTTTCGAAACCACTTATGCTCACGAACAATTGTGAGAAAGTTGTATATATTCTTGAAATTGTGCAAAATAACAAGGGGATAGAGGGGAGAAGAGAACAACATGGGCGCGGGCCATTGCATATTTATGATGGGAAAATGCAAAATACCTTTTACACAACAAGTTCTAAGCTTAAGTTGTTCGCTTAGCGAATGGCAATTCTTTGGCGGGAATCGGTCAGGGGTCAGAGCGATAACAAAGGTGGAAGATCGGGGAAAATATACGCTCAAGACAACAGAGCTCCCACCTCCCAAAGCCACTTCCAACTCCCAGGCCCGTAATTTGAAGGGTCGGAGTGCGAAAGAAAACAATGTATGGAAATTCCCGAAAAAAATCGGTATTCAAATTCCTACACTGCTATTACTTACACTACTGAAACGAGCAGAATTTTATTCAAGTGTTATTTTTTGGGTGCCTATTTTTATTCATAGACTTTTATCCAGAATATTATAGTATTGAAGGGAGCTCAATCTCAGAGCTTAAATCATTATTATGTAAATGCATCTTTGACTTAAGATGCTTACATTTCTTTTGTGATTTCTCAGATAGAATTATTTATTTACTTAATACATATTCTTATCTAGCTTTTTATAATCATCCTTTAAATGAAATCCTAATTAATACATAAAAAGTGCTAGTAGAATATCCATCTAAAAAGTCTTATTTTATTGCTTTTATGAAAGCAAAACATGAAGGCTGAATTAACCCCATATCTTATAAATTTCTTAAACTTTGTAACCATAGCAGGTAGCTGGGAAAATGTAAAAAAAAAATAATATACAATATCTATAAATGTTGTTATTAATTTTGTTATTTTTATTGAAGTATAAAGAGTTTAGGGTTTTTTGTTTATAACTTGGCTTAAACTCAACCGATTTCAGTCTGGTTTCGCTTTTTCTTCTTGGATTTTATAGGAGAACATTTCTGTATTTCAAACTCGATTTCTAATTTTTTAAAAAATTTTTTAAAATTTTTACGATGTAACCCCTTGCTTTTTTTGTGGGCTTAAAAATCGAGAACACCTTTAGGGTTTTTTGTTCATAACTTGGCTTAAACTCAACCGATTTCAGTCTGGTTTCGCTTTTTCTTCTTGGATTTTATAGGAGAACATTTCTGCATTCAAAACTCAATTTCTAATTTTTTGAAAAATTTTAAAAAGTTTTTACGATGCAACCCCTTACTTTTTTTGTGGGCTTAAAAATCGAGAACACCTTTAGGGTTTTTTGTTCATAACTTGGCTTAAACTCAACCGATTTCAGTCTGGTTTCGGTTTTTCTTCTTGGATTTTATAGGAGAACATTTCTGTA
>VNJV01009309.1:0-22189 GCA_008042635.1 Drosophila nikananu | reverse complement strand
TTTGTGGCTTCAAAATCGCAAACCCTTCAATGGTTTTTGGATCATAACTTGGCTTAAACTCAACCGATTTCAGTGTGGTTTCGTTTTTTCTTCTTGGTTTTTATAGGAGAACTTTTCTGCATTCAAAACTCTATATCTAATTTTTTGCCAATTTTTTACCATTTTTATGATGTAACCCCTTACTGTTTTTTGAGAAAATTTGTGGCTTAAAAATCGCAAGCCCTTCAATGGTTTTTTGATCATAACTTGGCCTAAACTCAACCGATTTCGGTCTGGTTTGGTTTTTTCTTCTTGGTTTTTATAGGAGAACTCTTCTGCATTCAAAACTCAATATCTAATTTTTGGCAAATTTGTTACCATTTTTATGATGTAACCCCTTACTGTTTTTTGAAAAAATTTGTGGCTTCAAAATCGCAAACCCTTCAATGGTTTTTGGATCATAACTTGGCTTAAACTCAACCGATTTCAGTGTGGTTTCGTTTTTTCTTCTTGGTTTTTATAGGAGAATTTTTGTGCATTCAAAACTCGATATCTAATTGCTTGCCAATTTTTTACCATTTTTATGATGTAACCCCTTACTGTTTTTTGAGAAAATTTGTGGCTTTAAAATCGCAAGCCCTTCAATGGTTTTTTGATCATAACTTGGCCAAAACTCAACCGATTTCAGTGTGGTTTCGTTTTTTCTTCTTGGTTTTCATAGGAGAACATTTCTGCATTTAAAACTCAATATCTAATTTTTGGCAAATTTGTTACCATTTTTATGATGTAACCCCTTACTGTTTTTTGAAAAAATTTGTGGCTTCAAAATCGCAAACCCTTCAATGGTTTTTGGATCATAACTTGGCTTAAACTCAACCGATTTCAGTGTGGTTTCGTTTTTTCTTCTTGGTTTTTATAGGAGAATTTTTGTGCATTCAAAACTCGATATCTAATTGCTTGCCAATTTTTTACCATTTTTATGATGTAACCCCTTACTGTTTTTTGAGAAAATTTGTGGCTTTAAAATCGCAAGCCCTTCAATGGTTTTTTGATCATAACTTGGCCAAAACTCAACCGATTTCAGTGTGGTTTCGTTTTTTCTTCTTGGTTTTCATAGGAGAACATTTCTGCATTTAAAACTCAATATCTAATTTTTGGCAAATTTGTTACCATTTTTATGATGTAACCCCTTACTGTTTTTTGAAAAAATTTGTGGCTTCAAAATCGCAAACCCTTCAATGGTTTTTGGATCATAACTTGGCTTAAACTCAACCGATTTCAGTGTGGTTTCGTTTTTTCTTCTTGGTTTTTATAGGAGAATTTTTGTGCATTCAAAACTCGATATCTAATTGCTTGCCAATTTTTTACCATTTTTATGATGTAACCCCTTACTGTTTTTTGAGAAAATTTGTGGCTTTAAAATCGCAAGCCCTTCAATGGTTTTTGGATCATAACTTGGCTTAAACTCAACCGATTTTAGTGTGGTTTCGTTTTTTCTTCTTGGTTTTTATAGGAGAACTTTTCTGCATTCAAAACTCGATTTCTAATTTTTGGACAATTTTTGACAATTTTGACGAAATTTTTGAGGAAAAAAATTTTAATATAATAATTTGTCCAGTTTTCAACATATTTCCATATAACTTAAGATGTAGCCACTGTGTTTAATTCTAAAATTTCGGTGTGCTTAAGTTCGCTTCCTTTCTTGTTTTAAAAATTGTAAAATTCCTTCCATTACAGGGCGATGGAAACACTTCCTTCCTGCGTGCCGCTCGCGCTGGCAACCTGGAGCGTGTGCTCGAGCATTTGAAGAATAACATTGACATCAACACCAGCAATGCGGTAAGCAAAAGCCAAGGAAAATCCTTTAACTCCCCCGCTTAACAACCTTTTAATCATCCCTATAGAACGGCTTGAATGCCTTGCACCTGGCCTCTAAGGATGGCCATATCCATGTGGTCTCGGAGCTGCTGCGTCGTGGGGCGCTCGTGGACAGTGCCACCAAGAAGGGCAACACGGCACTCCACATCGCCTCGCTGGCCGGGCAGGAGGAGGTGGTAAAGCTGCTGCTGGAGCACAATGCATCGGTGAATGTCCAGTCCCAGAATGGATTTACGCCCCTCTACATGGCCGCCCAGGAGAATCATGATGCGGTGGTGCGTCTGCTGCTGTCCAACGGAGCCAACCAGAGTCTGGCCACCGAGGACGGGTTCACGCCCTTGGCGGTGGCCATGCAGCAGGGTCACGACAAGGTAGTGGCTGTGCTCCTCGAGAGCGATACCCGAGGCAAGGTCAGGCTTCCTGCGCTGCACATTGCAGCCAAGAAGGATGACGTCAAGGCCGCCACCCTGCTACTGGATGTGAGTATTCTTTACGAGAATCTAAGCATTAAATATTGCTGACTTAAATCCCTTCTCTACCTTTCCAGAATGACCACAATCCGGATGTGACCTCCAAGTCGGGCTTCACCCCGCTGCACATTGCCTCGCATTATGGCAACCAGAACATCGCCAATCTGCTGATCCAGAAGGGTGCCGATGTCAACTACTCGGCCAAGCATAACATCAGTCCGCTGCACGTGGCCGCCAAGTGGGGCAAGACCAATATGGTCTCCCTGCTGCTGGAGAAGGGTGGCAATATCGAGGCCAAGACCCGGGATGGTCTCACCCCTCTGCATTGCGCCGCTCGCTCGGGACACGAGCAAGTGGTGGACATGCTGCTGGAACGGGGAGCTCCCATCAGCGCCAAGACCAAGAACGGTCTGGCTCCCCTTCATATGGCCGCCCAGGGTGAGCATGTGGATGCCGCCCGCATCCTTTTGTACCATCGTGCGCCCGTCGATGAGGTGACCGTGGACTATCTGACCGCTCTCCATGTGGCCGCCCACTGTGGCCATGTGCGAGTGGCCAAGCTTCTGCTGGATCGCAATGCGGATGCGAATGCGAGGGCTTTGAATGGATTCACTCCCCTGCACATTGCCTGCAAGAAGAACCGCTTGAAGGTGGTGGAGCTGCTGCTGCGTCATGGGGCCAGCATCAGTGCCACCACGGAGAGTGGACTGACACCGCTCCATGTGGCCGCCTTCATGGGCTGCATGAACATTGTCATCTATCTGCTGCAGCATGATGCCAGTCCCGATGTGCCCACTGTGCGCGGCGAGACGCCACTGCATCTGGCTGCCAGGGCCAATCAGGTGAGTGTTGGTGACACCAGGTTTTGGAGGATTGGTACTAAATCCGCTTTAAATACCCTTCCAGACCGACATCATTCGCATCTTGCTCCGCAATGGCGCCCAGGTGGACGCTCGTGCCCGGGAGCAGCAGACGCCGCTGCACATCGCCTCGCGGCTGGGTAATGTGGACATTGTAATGCTCCTGCTGCAACACGGCGCCCAGGTGGATGCCACCACCAAGGACATGTACACGGCTCTGCACATTGCCGCCAAGGAGGGCCAGGATGAGGTAAAAGAGCTGATAGCGAAAAAGATCACCGACCACATCGACACCGTTTACCTGATGCAACTGTTTTGGATACGGCATCAGGAGTTTTTCATTTGATATTTAGTCCTTACTCTTTGGGTTTTCCTTGTATTACAAGTATTGTGAGTTGTCTCTTTCGCTCTTGTGTTGTTCTTGCTTTTTTGTTTGTTTTTGAATAAATGTTGCAACTCTTTTTTTTTAAGTTTATGGTATTATTTATGGTTTTTCATTAAATTCTGAAGTGTTTAAGTTTTATTTTCAGCATTTTTAGCACATATTTGTTAAAATATTCTACAATTTTTCAGTTTAAAATGAAATATTGGTTGATAATTTAAACTTTTCTTGATTTTTAGTAAATGTTTTAAGTCCATTTTCAGTATTTCGGTTTGTATGTATTGTCCTGTATTTTCTTCTTTTTGAAATAATTTTAAAAACATGATTTTCACACAGAATTTAACCGCTTCAAGTAGCTACTGAAAGTTAACTTAACTTAACTTAATGTTGAAACCTCCTCCTAGGTGGCCGCTGTGCTAATCGAGAACGGCGCCGCCTTGGATGCCGCCACCAAGAAGGGTTTCACGCCCCTGCACCTGACCGCCAAATATGGACACATCAAGGTGGCTCAGTTGCTGCTCCAGAAGGAGGCCGATGTGGATGCCCAGGGCAAGAATGGAGTCACACCGCTGCATGTGGCCTGCCATTACAACAACCAGCAGGTGGCCCTGCTGCTCCTGGAGAAGGGAGCCAGCCCCCATGCCACGGCCAAGAACGGACACACTCCATTGCATATTGCGGCACGGAAGAACCAGATGGACATTGCCACCACGCTGCTGGAGTACGGTGCTCAGGCCAATGCCGAGAGCAAGGCCGGATTCACTCCGCTCCATTTGAGCAGCCAGGAGGGTCATGCCGAGATCTCCAATCTGCTCATTGAGCACAAGGCGGCCGTAAATCACCCGGCCAAGAATGGTCTTACCCCCATGCATCTGTGTGCCCAGGAGGATAATGTGAATGTGGCCGAGATTCTGGAGAAGAATGGAGCCAACATCGACATGGCCACCAAGGCGGGCTACACGCCGCTGCATGTGGCCTCCCACTTCGGGCAGGCCAACATGGTGCGTTTCTTGCTCCAGAATGGCGCCAATGTGGATGCGGCCACCTCGATTGGGTACACGCCGCTGCACCAGACCGCCCAGCAGGGCCATTGCCATATTGTGAACCTGCTGCTGGAGCACAAGGCCAATGCCAATGCCCAGACTGTCAACGGGCAGACGCCACTGCACATTGCCCGCAAGCTGGGCTACATCAGCGTTCTGGACTCGCTGAAGACCATCACCAAGGAGGACGAGGCGGCAGCCGCTGCCACGACCCAGGCCGAGGAGAAGTACCGTGTGGTGGCCCCAGAAGCCATGCACGAGTCCTTCATGTCCGACTCCGAGGAAGAGGGCGGTAGGTATCCTTTGAGCACTCCTTCAACACTTAACCATAAGCCACAAGAAGCTCACTGCCCAGCTAGTCAGCCAGCACACAGACACCCAACTAGCACAAACCCATATAGATTACGATTACAATTACGATAGTCCTAAGTGAATCCCCGTTCTTTTATGCGTGTCCACCGTCAGGGGACACAAATTTGGAATTGGACGCCGGCTACGAGTACGGCATTGGCCCGGGTCGGTCAGATGCCCACGTCTATCTGCCGTACTACCAGGGCGACAATCTCTATGTCTCCAGTAAGTGTCTCCCAGGGCCACTTGCAAGTCCCACCTAAACGTATCCGTATTCGTATCTTAAATCCTGGCCCTTATCAAGTGCATTAATTGGCTAATGATTGGCTCGTGAATTGGTTGTATGAATTGACCACAAAAGTTTTGAGTACAAAACGGCACTTTATATGGTTTTGAAAAATGTATAAAACTATATCTTGACGTTGTAATTGAGTAAACAAGTGAAGAAGGGAAGTCTAATACTTCTGACTCCTTGATATTTTCATATATGTATGTGTTTGTTTACATTTTATTGTGAAATCGAAACTATATATTATATTTATATGATTTTAAGTACTACGTACAGGGAATTGTATTGTTTAGCAGAGTATATTGATTTTCTGAACAGTCTAAAGAGGACTGTAGAGGATTATATTACCTCAAATAGGAAAGTCAGTATATAAAGAATATTCCAACAAACCCATCGAACTAGGCTATGCTGGTTTTAGAACCTGAGAGATATTTAGTTTAAAAAAGAACAACATCTTCCTTTTAGAAAGGATGTCACATCGCTGTTGACATATTTCTCAGTGTCTAGGTTGGGATTTATTATCCCGAATCGACTTGTAACCCCGCGGCATGCAATAATGTATCCTTGTGTGTCTGTATCTATATCCCTGCAATATGCTCCTATTTAACGGTCATGCTAGCTTTACTTATTATATCACCCCCTATATATCATATATATATTATAAATATCAACCAAAAAAAAAAACAATTCAGCATGTACAACTTACGAAATTTGTTGACTAAAATCAAACTCATTTGCATTCTTCTATTTTCAATGCACTGCGCTCTCTCATCTGCAACTCAACAACTCAACAATACAACAACTCAACTCAACTTTCAACAACAACAATAACTTCAACAACAACACCCAAAAAACAACTGAAACACGTAACAACAACTATATATTAAAAATAACAACTACAACGCTACGCTATATGGCCGATTGGACTGTCTTGTGCTTAATCAAAATGCAAATGCTGCGGAATGCCCTCGAAACGCATCGAAATCGATTCAAAACTCTAGGCGAAGACAATATGCTATCAGATCAACCATACCGCTATCTGACCGTTGATGAAATGAAATCCCTAGGCGACGACTCGCTGCCCATCGATGTGACCCGTGATGAGCGCATGGACTCCAATCGGATGACCCAGAGCGCCGAGTATGCCACCGGCGTGCCGCCCACTATTGGCGAGGAGGTGATTAGTCCCCACAAGGCCCAGGTATATGGCAGTTCGCCCAAGGCCACCGTCGATGGAGTGTATATTGCCAATGGATCTGGACACGATGAGCCGCCGCATGTGGGGTGAGTTACCAAGCCTCCTTTTGGGTTTACTAAGTTCTTTATGAAGTGAAAGATTGAGATAATTTTCAATGAAATTTCATAACCTCTTCGTTCTTTACAGCCGCAAGCTAAGCTGGAAGAGCTTCCTGGTGTCCTTCCTGGTCGATGCCCGTGGCGGAGCCATGCGTGGCTGCCGGCACAGTGGAGTGCGCATGATCATCCCCTCGCGCTCCACCTGCCAGCCGACGCGGGTCACCTGCCGCTATGTGAAGCCGCAGCGCACCATGCATCCGCCGCAGCTGATGGAGGGCGAGGCCCTGGCCAGTCGCGTCCTGGAGCTGGGTCCGTGCT
This sequence comes from Drosophila nikananu, assembly GCA_008042635.1. Taxonomy (NCBI): domain Eukaryota; kingdom Metazoa; phylum Arthropoda; class Insecta; order Diptera; family Drosophilidae; genus Drosophila; species Drosophila nikananu. The sequence goes on along the minus strand of VNJV01009309.1, from coordinate 15,323 downwards.
CCACCAAGTTCATTGGGCCGGTGGTCATGGAGGTACCGCATTTCGCCTCGCTGCGTGGCAAAGAGCGTGAGATTATCATCCTTCGCTCGGACAACGGCGAAACCTGGCGGGAGCACACCATTGACAACTCGGAGGAGATCATACACGATGTCATGCAGCAGTGCTTCGAGCCGGAGGGTGAGTGTGGGAGTGTGGAAATTCCTGCCCTTTATACGCAGTATAACTAATTCTCGTTTTGATTGCAGAGATTGCCCAGCTGGAGGAGCAGGCCGGCAACCATGTCTGCCGCTTTGTCACCTACGATTTCCCCCAGTACTTTGCCGTGGTGTCACGCATTCGCCAGGAGGTTCATGCCATTGGACCCGAGGGCGGCATGGTGTCCAGCACCGTGGTGCCGCAGGTGCAGGCCGTCTTCCCACAGGGAGCCCTCACCAAGAAGATCAAAGTTGGCTTACAGGTAAACCTCTTTAAACCGCGCAAGGGCGTTGCGCCTGAGAAACTGCGCAAGATTAGCGTCAATCATGTGCCCAAAAAGAAGCGCTTCTCGCTCATCTGGTAAATCAAAAACGGATCAGTTAAACATATACTTAAAAGGCAAAAGAAAAGCAACATAAATCGAATACTTTATCGGTCAGCATACATATATATACTCGAGCATTTAATCTCCAAACTTCCCAAAGAATATCAAAAGTAATGCAAAAGATGTTTTCCAAAATGAAATAACGAGCATTTATAACCAGTACTCCTAAAACGAATAACTAATAACCATCTATGTTAACCCAACACAAATCCTGTATTGTAGATCATCAGCCCGAAGCTCACTTACAGTGGTCTTAACTGGGTAAATATTCCCGGCTAATCCCCCACTGTAGGCGAACTTTGGAGCTGAACTTTCCAAATGTTATTACTCGTATGAAATATGTGCACTTTGTTTGATTATATTGAGACACACTTTAAAGAAACTTACGGCACTCTTAAGCTTATGGAGCCATTGTGGAATCGGTATCCTCACGCTAATCTAAACCAGCCCAAGTGCTAGGCAAGTGACACAATAATACTTTATATAAACCGATTAAATCTGATCATGGATCAGGCAACAGACTTGCATTAAGCCTACCAAAACAATGTCCAATTTGCTAAGATGAAAACAGGCGTATATCGAATATTATGATACATTACCTATATATGCTAACTACTCTTAACTATCCATACATTATTTACGATTATTACCCTACCTATGCCTAAGATTATACTTACAAGTTCTCTGAAATGCAGTACTACCCAATAAATTTAGTTCAACAAAAACTTTATGCCAATGAAAATGTTTTAATTACTTTTCCTTTGATTACTTTATCATTGAATTGCTTTTTCAAATCTAAAAAAAATACAAGAGAAGAGGTGATAAATACTTGTAGTTACAATTGGGTCCTGGTCTGAGGTGCCTAACGAAGTTGTAACCTTTTTAGCCATGCCGTAAGCAAAAAACGATTTTATGATGGCCCCACTCATGAGTTCAAATTATTCGCACGTTTTATTTGCATTTTCCTGATATATCTGTAAACATTTTCAATATATTCCGTTTTGAGTTCTGTATAAATTGTATAAAGTTTATATTTTCTGTTTTCTAGTTCCCTCAGTTGTAGTAAAAGTTTCTTTGATGACTAAATTTATTGGGACATAAATGGGCTCGAACATTGTTATCGTTTGTAGTAAACTTATGATGTATTTCAACCCAAAAACATGCAATTGTTCAATACAACAACCATATAAACGATATACATAAAAACATCAAACTAAATAAGCATTGTACAATACCCAAAAAAAAGTGGAAATTTAACAAAAAACAGAATGTTATCGAATCGAAAATGTTCACCATTTAGCCCAAATGACTCATTTCATATTATTTGTTTAACCTTTTTGGTTTCCTTAAATGCAGACAAGAGGCGCATATTTCGTATATTCTTTTTGTTTTATGGATTTCGGTTGAGTTTAATTTAGTTCATCTCATGAATGTATATGTGTAAGCGTGGCCGGGAAATCGATTTTTGTCTATCGTGCCAATCGAAATGTGTTACACTCGTTCTAGGCCCAGCCGGTCGATCCCGATCTCACCGCCAAGCTGCTGGGCCGCGGCGTGGCCGTATCGCCGATCGTTACGGTTGAGCCGCGGCGCCGCAAGTTCCACAAGGCCATCACCCTCAGCATGCCCGCCCCCAAGGCGCACAGCCAGGGGATGATCAATCAGTACTCGGGCAACACGCCCACCCTGCGCCTCCTCTGCTCGATCACAGGTAAGTTGAAGCCGCTCCTCCGCTACCGATCCGCCAGCCGGTCTTTTGTGTTGTTTGTACGATGTGATCCAAGCAGTTATCAATTACCAATTACCAATTACCATTATGACTATTACGAGTATATCCACTTACATTTCCATTACGTTAGTTGATGTTTTTGAGTATTCAGATCCTAACTTGAACCCCAATCTTCCACAACCCCCCTCCTCTTTCTATCTCTCTCTCTATATATACCTCTGTCTCAGGCCTCATTTCTTCATTCCTGTTTTTCGGTTTCTTTGAGTGTATACTATATGCTTTCGTTCTGTTGAGTTTGTACCTGCTTCCGTTGTTCGTTTTGGTTGTCTATAACATTTAGAATACAAGTATCTCTCATGTGCTAATAAAAGTAGTACTATATATAAAAACCCATACATGCCATATATACTATATATCCAATCCTGTACAGTGGAAAGTGCCTAGCTAAAAGATACCGAATCAATTGATACCCTTGGGGGCCACTCCCCACCTGAAATTGTAGTTGATTTGTGGGGCATTCGCTCTCATCTAGGTCCCTTTCGATCCGAAATGAAACATTGTGCTTGTGTCTGTGTAGTAGATGTTCGTACGGACGGCTTCGCCTCGTATCTTATCCTATATCGTATCCCCTTTTGGAACTCTAGACAGTTGTAGAGCATTCGTCACTCACCTCTCTGCATTCAGACACGGTTACGCCCATCCATCACTCTGACACTCTGACACGCCCACAGTTTAAGATACAGAAACAGATACAAAATACATCAGATACACAGATACAGACACTCCCACCTGCCACGTACTCAGCCAGATCATCATTTAGATCAAAGTCATGTACAGTGTGTCTCTCATTGTGCCAAAAGGTGATCGTTCCGTTACCCTTTGTTCGATTTGCGTTCGTTATCGCTTTAGTTCGTTCTGATTATTTCCGATGATTTCGATTTCGATTTCTATTTCGATTTCGTGTTGAGCAAAAACAAAACCCAAACAAAACAAACGTCAATTCAATTCTTGATTGAAAACCTATTTAATTGTTCTATAATTTCGTACTAATGCGTCATTGCATATGTGTGCACGCATTCCGTTCTGTTTTCTCAATCCATTGAAGGTGTGTTTCGGAAAAGGTCTCTAAAAGGTAACTAAAACTGACTCAAATGTCACAAATACTAAAATAAATAATACAAAAAAAAATTCAGAAATTCACAAACATGTATGAAGTTTCAAATTGAAACTGTTTACCAAAATAAAATCGTTATTTGTTCATATTTAGTTGTTTCGTTCTATGCCATAAAAAATGATAATAATATTGTGTTGCAAATGAGGCAAACAACAAAATCCAAGAAGAAAATTTGACAACATAAATTTGAAAATTCTGCATACTTTATTTATGATAAATTCTCTTGTTAAGAAACTATTGCAAATATTTCAAACAATTATATTTTTTCGACTTCTACGCCTTGAAACCGTTTTTGTTTTATTGGATTTCCTTGAGTTCGTTGCTCCTAAGTTGCCCCATTGATTTCCTGAGTTCCATTGAGTTCGTTGCTTAAATTCGGGTTGCGCTGCCTCTTTGGGGTTTACTGTGCCACAAGCTCAGAGGCTAACCTTCTGTTCGGGGCCCACTCCAAAAAACCCCACTTTATTGGCCATGTCCTCCATGCCAAGATATCGCTTCCAGCTCAAAACAGCTTCGTTTTGAAGTAAGCCAACTTTCCAATTTACTTTTTCGAACCTTAAGCTTGTCATGCAAACGTCTTTGCCGCCTTCTATTTCTCTCTGTCTAACCTCTCTCTCGCCCTCTAACATCTAACAATAATATGATTACCTAAGCGAATTTCTGACTGCACGCGGTTTACTGCCAAATATAATACCTAAACTGCACAATTTCATTAAAGAGTTTGTAGGTCTTGTAAGCTAAACTAAACGCTAAATAAAGTTGCTCTTTGGGCCATCGAAACCGTATTTGAAGCCAGGCCACAAGGTTGTGCCGAAGTACATTGATTTGTTCCGTTGTTCAGTTACCAATTCGAGTCTTATTCCATTCCAACATTGTCATCCTTGTTAAGGCTATCCAAGCTTCAAGTTTAATTTCCATTCATTAATTATTCTTTTCGGTTGGAATGCCGTGCACCTGATTGTGGTTTGTTTATAAGTTCGTTTCGTTGTTTTGTTAACTGCTTTTATTTCGTAAATCATCAAGCAGAATATTATAATGTATTCCAAAAAATAAAAAAACAAAGAACGTGAATTAACAATTTCGAATTTCTACTGTTTGTGGCACCAAAGAGAACTTTTCTGAAACCGAATAAATGTCAACTATTGTGGAAGAAACTGAAGTCGAGCGAGTGCTATGACAAGCTCTGTAAAATCTGACTATAAGCAATATTTTATTATTGTTAAATACAAATATATAAACATCTAAGATAAATACCAAGTTGACGATTCCTTTAAACTTACATTCCTGAATTCAGTTAAGGTTTCCCTTATTTTGTCCTTGATTTCTTGATATCTCTTTATGTTGTAACTTTCGTTGGTTTTGAACACATTTACTACAACAAGAAACACGTGACACGCTCACTTATTTTCCATTCAAGAGAAACCAAACTATGTTTTTCCAAAATATATTAAGCATGTTGTTTCGAAACGGCTTCAAAGTAAGCAGCGCAACAAGTACCCTAGTACTCGTACCTCTGTAAATGCTACAGCCCAACCAGATTAACCAAATATATGCTTGAAATCAAAGTGCCTCATCAAACACACACATTCCACAACATCACAAGACACCACGCCACACAGCTCTCCACACTCAACATTCCTCACATTCATGCCATGCCACACAGATAACAAGATACTCGATATTTCCAATACTTATCGCTAAGATTTTACTATACCATTAACTATATATACAATAATACTTTTCAATACTACTCCTGTTCCATCTAATTGCTTTGTAATTAACACACACACAATCGTATTCTCTCTGAACAAGTTTTTGAGTTGAGAAATTATTCGTTTCGTTTGTGAAATTAGTTCAACCATTTTGGAATTCAATTCAATAATTATTATCTGCTAATGAGACAACAGTAGAGTTTTCAAGAGTTTTTACATACATATATGTAGTCTATGCGTAAACCCCCCACATGTCCCACATCTGAGCCCCGCAATTGAACGTCTCCGTATTCCGTTTTCCGTCTCCCCCATCTAACCCCTCCATCGCCAGGCGGACCGTCCCGTGCTCAGTGGGAAGATGTCACCGGATCCACGCCCCTGACCTTTGTCAACGATTGTGTCTCCTTCACGACCACCGTTTCGGCTCGATTCTGGCTGATGGACTGCCGCAATATATCGGATGCCACCAAAATGGCCACCGAGCTATACAAGTGAGTAATCGAGGATAATACCTACGAGTTGTGTGTTTTTCATTCATTATTCTCTCCACGCAGGGAGGTAATCCACGTACCCTTCATTGCCAAGTTTGTGGTGTTCGCCAAGAAGATCGAACCATTCGAGGCCCGCCTGCGGGTATTCTGCATGACCGACGATCGCGAGGATAAGACGCTTGAGAAGCACGAACTCTACACGGAAGTGGCCAAGAGCCGCGATGTGGAGGTGCTGGAGGGCAAGCCACAGTACATCGAGATGGCAGGCAATCTTGTGCCCGTCACCAAGTCCGGTGACCAGCTGCAGCTGCAGTTCAAGGCCTTCCGCGAGAACCGTCTGCCCTTCACCGTGCGCGTTAAGGACCAGCATGCCGACATCGTGGGCCGCACGCTGTTCATGAAGGAACCGAAGGTGGCCAAGGGTGAGCCACCGCAACAGCCCATCTGCATCCTGAACATCGTTCTCCCGGAGGCAGTGATTCCGGATTCCACAACGGCCTTCTCGGACCGTGTCACCTCCGCCTACCGCACCTCAATGTTTAGTTTGAGCAAACATCAAAATGACCATTACATCGGCGACATTCGCATTGTGGATCTGTCGAACCTGTTGGGCAAGGATTGGATCCAGCTGGCCCCAGAGATTGGCATAAATGCGGAGGAGATCGATGAGATCATCAACCAAAACACCGACAGTATTGCCAGGCAGGCACAGAGCATGATACGTCTGTACAAGGACAAGCCCAACTACGACATCCTTTCGCTGGAAGCGGCGCTCAAGAACATCGGACGGGACGATATTATGAAGAAGTGCAAGAGTGGGCGACTTTCGCATTCCCGCGAGTTCGATGAGACGGACATTATGAAGAACTCGGAATCCGTGGAGGAGCTGGTTCGCAGAGAAAGTAAGTACGACATAATCACGAAATATTGCCAAGGCATTCACAGGACTTAAATATATTTGAATCCTTTAAACCCAGGAGATTATCCAATTCCATGTTGAATAACCCTTTAAGCTCTTCCCGCAGGCAAGCGAATCCAGCAAATCAATGAACGCGAAGAGGTCAAATACTCTGCCGAGGAGAAGGAAGTCGAAGAGTCCGAGTCCGACGAGGAGGCCGCCAAGCGCACGGTGGCCGAGCGCCGTGAGAAGATTGTCAAGCGTCTGTCCATGGAGCGATCCATTCCAGCATCCACACAAAAGAAGGAGATTACCCGCGAAATAACCGAGATTAAGCGAAAGAGTCTAATCGAAGACAAGAAGGCCCACCACGAGTCCGAGATCTTGATGCAGCTGCCCGCAGACAATGTGATCATTAAAACAACCACGGTACCCGAGCAGGTAATTAAGATGAAGATGGGCAAGATGGACTCGACCGAAGTGAGCAAGAGCGAATTTGACAAGGAGCTGACGCACAAGTTCAAGACATCCGGACGCAGCTCAGAGGAGGAAGACCAGCCCTCATCCCCCGACCAAACCGACAAGATTGTCCAAGACATTAGCTCCGCCGAGAAGAAGGAGAAGGATGGGGTAACCTTCAGTCGGGTTACGACTATCACCCGTCAGGAGGCTCGTGACATCACCGAGGATTTCCTGGAGATGGAGAAGCGCAGCCAACTGCCAGCTACTTCGATCACCGCAACCGTTCACGAGAAGTTCGTCGAAGAAGTCAAGGAAAAGACCAGCCCTCTGGCATCAGTGCCGCAGGAAACCGTCAGGGAGGTTCAGCAAGTCATTAGCGAGGTCACTGAAATAGCCAGCAAGAAGGTTGAGAACATAATTAGCTCCTTCGAAACCACCAAACCCCAGGAGGCAACGGTAGTCCTGCCTACCCAGGCGACTGCCGCCGAATCAACGAAGGTCAGCGAGACCATTAAACACCTAGAAGATGTCAAGACGGTGGCTCAAGAGCAAAAGAAGACGGTACAAGTAATTGAGAGCTCCAGCATAGAGGAGACCATTGCCGACTTCGAGGCCAAGAAGGTTAAATATGACTTCCATGGCGGCGAGCCCAAGACCCAGATCCCCAAGTTCACGCGCAAACCCAGCGAGGATTCCATGAAGCCCACAGCAGCTCCACGTGCTGCGGCCGAGCCTGAGATAGAGTCCGCAGTAGATACCAAGTCCGAGAAGCCGATCTCAAAGATTCCAGTTAAGACATCAGCCGCAGAAGTCGATGCTCGAAAGATGACCCAAGACTTCCTGCAGGGCGAGAAGTTAGCCGCTGAGCCTAAGCCAGCCCCAGCAGCCAGCAAGATTCCCAAGGTGGAACCAAGGAAATCAGTAGAGAAACTGGTCGAGAAGGAGTCAAAGATCTTAGATGATGTTGTGGCCTCCACGGCCACCATTATGACCGCAGGCCTGGGTGCCGAGCAGCAGCTCAAGGACAACAAGTCCGTCAAGCAGCCAGAAATCGCCGCCAAGGCTGATACTGTGGCCGAAAAGGTTTCCGAACTGATGGACACATTCCACAAGATCGAGGAGAAGGTGGTAACCAAGTCTGAGAAGCCCTCGGAAATTGCCAGCAAAGTAGAGAACTTGGTAAAGGTTGAGGACAAGCCCCTGTTACAGACTCAATTCAAAGAGGACAAGGTGGCCGAAAAGGTGGCCGATGTTATCGAAACATTCCACAAGATCGAGGAACAGATTACCACCTCTGAAGCTCGCAAGCTCACCCACGATTTCCTTAGCATGGAGCAGCAATCCCAGCTGCCGAGCTTGCCCCAAGCCGCTGAAAAGCCTCTTGAGACCAGTTTAACATACACCACATCGGCATCGGAACCCGATTCAGTGATCTCAGTGAAACCTTTGCCGCCGGCCAGTAAGATACCTGTGGTGGAGCCCAGGAAGACCCTGGTCGAGGAAGCTCCAAAGCCGCTGACCGCTGAGCCTGAGAAGCCCAGCGAAAAGAAACCTTTGAATGAGCGCCAGCTTACCGCTGATTTCTTGAGCATGGAGCAGCAAACTCAGCTGGTTTCCGAACCCGCCAAGACACTCGTAGAGGAGGTGACGAAGTCTGCGGAGCATCAGGTTGATCTGACAAAGAAACCGAAGCCTTTGAATGAGCGCCAGCTCACCGAGGACTTCTTGAGCATGGAGCAGCAAACCCAACTGCAGTCTCACACCATCAGCGGTGATGCAAAGCCATCGGATAAGCTTATCGATGGCATCGAGTCGGCGGCCCCAGTTGGTGATGTTTCACCATTCCACACCACTCCCAAGCTAACCACCAGTGTGGTGACCCAGGAGTCTCAACAGCTGGCCACTGAATACGACAGCGACACCTTTGGCAAACGGGCCACTATTCCACTGAACGAGACAATCAAACAAGAGGCACTCACTGCCCCCGTGTCCATGGAGCCACGCAAGTCTCTGACCGACGCCGAGTTCTGCAAGTCGGTGGGCGATACGATCACCAAGAAAATGAGCGAGGGTGTGATTGAGATAACCGATGAGCTCAAGAAAATGGGTAAGCTTACCTTGAGACATTCCCTTACCTTGGATAGTTTCTTATTCCTAACTATGATTTCTTTCAGCGAGCGACATTCCACACTCCATGACTCCTCCGCCAACTCCTAGTGACACCAAAGCCGAGAAGCAGAGCGAGCAGCCCGAACTGATTAGCTTAGAGCGTGGTAAGTTCTTGAAATTAAGAACTGTCAGGTTTTCGATATTAATAAATTAAATCAAAGATTACCTGGCCGACACTGTGACCACGCTGCATTCAACCACAGAGTCGACATTTGAGCGCGTCTCTGCCATTACCAAAATTGGTAAGTGCAAGTCTTGAGATGAGTGGCTGCCTCTATGCTCAATTTCTATGCAATTTGTAATTGTTATGTAAAATGATTTTATATATTTAATTTCCTATGTTTGCCTTTTTCGATACAAAAAAAAAAAAGAATATAAATCTGTAACTATGATTTAAAGTACACCCCTTCTGTTTAATAAACATTTCCATTTTAATTTTCGCCACAATCCGTAGTGTTCCTTGAACTGTTTTTCCGTTCTATCTCATTTCGTTACTCCCACCTCTCTCTATCTCTCTGTACCTCTCTACATTTCGTCTTGATTTAAGTCCAAAGGCTTTTTGTATGCAAAGTACCATTCAACCATTAAACGATTGCGATCCAAGAACTGTTAGTTAACCTAAACTCTGTTATAAACCTAAACGGCAAACTGCTAACTGCTATTGTGTGTATCTTAATAAAAAAAATTCTGTAAGTGCGGCAGTGAATGTGCCATAAATCTAAGCTAACAAGGATTTTCCAATCCGCAGATAACAACCGCCAAACCGTAGCGCATTGAATGAATGAATGGCCACAAATTCTCGCCGCAACTTACTGGCCAGAAAGCCAGTGCTAAGTGGCTAAGTATGCCAGCTAATCCAATTACGTTAACACTGACGAAAGGTCGCAGAAACATCGCTAATTGTTTGGCTGGCGCCGTAGATATACCTGCGTATACGTAACATTCTGGGGTGTCAATGTCAGTGGGGCAGTGAATCGATGTATTGATCCGCGAATCGATTGTGCGCCGGTAACTTTACATTTCGCTCGACAGGCTCTCCGATCGGTGGAGACATTCCCGGTTGACTGGCGAAAGCCTATTAAGTACCTTAGCCCTCGAAAGGCATCCACACTTAATAGCATTTTCCAGGTGTTCCTTATATAATTGGCGGCTGTGCAGTCTGCCTTTGCCACTGCCACGGTGAGCAATGCAAACGTCGCGCACTTATGTCATAGGGCCAAGGGGCCAGCCAGCCAGCTAGCTGGCGTATACTTAATTTAATTTGCTTCTGGCATTCTTGCAGTACGGCTATAGGCGCGCTTTCCGAGCAGATTTAGTTTCGAATTTGTATTTCCCAAGTACGCGCGATTTGAAAAAGCGGACAGGAACGCGTCTCTGTCGGGGCTTTAAGGAGCAGCAATAGAAATTATTACAAAACAGAAGAACAAAGTGAAGTTGCTCAGCGATTACGATTTGTGTCTGTCATACAGTTCGTTCAGTGCGCTACGGAATAAACTAATTAAATCAACTTAACCAAACACTAAAGTAACTTTAAGCCTATTGTATCTTAATGGTAAGTTCCCATGTACAATTACAATCAATTTGAAAAGTTGCCACAGCTGTAGGACTTATGTTTATGCATCTACACATGATGGGTATCGTTTTCTGTTAGGGCTCCCTCATTGTTGTCCACTCAACTCTCTCATGGTGTAACAATTACGTTTGCAATTTTTGACCAACTATTTAAGCAATTGAGTTTATGTTTCGTAATCTACTACTACTACTACTGCTGCTGCAAGTTACAGTTAAAATACTTCGATTTGTGTTAACATATATACATAACATATATAATATACTCGTAAATAACTATAGATGGATCTATGGATAAGCCATGCCATGTAATCTACAATACTACCTATATATTGATATACCAATTTACCAATTACTACAAGATTTTTTTCATTAAGATAAACACTTTTGGCATACTTTTGGATTTCCAAAATTGAAAGAAACGAAACCAAATTAAAACCGTGCCCATATGGGGATCAGCACCGATCTCCATATGAGGACTCATCGAAGAACACTCCAGTAAACCACCATGGCCTTCAGTTTGCAATGTTTATGTTTGATTTGTTTTCAGCAAATACTTATGTGTTCTGTTGCTTTTCGTAACTTTAGCAAATTCCCAAAACGAAAAAGCCTATCATATATATATATATAATGGTATTAGAGTACTGTAACTGAATGTTAAGTCGAGCCACATCCAGTTCTCACAGTAGCATCTCTTATAGTAAATAGCATATCGTACTCCTCTATACTCGTACTCTTAGTCATTATTTGCGATTTTTAAGCCAACAGCCACAGCCACAACTACATATAGTTTAATTAGCCCACCATATAACCAGCCTATGTTTGTTTGCACCCACCAGACCCACCAACCCAGCGAGCTTCTTTGTGTAATTGGTTGTTCATAGATCGGATTGTGTAGCGTACGAGTATGTGACATATGATGTCGTGGTTGTTATTCTTATTCTTGCAGTACATTTAGCCAATTTGCCTCTTTTGATTTCGTAATCAACATAAACATTGCTTAAATATTTGCAAACAACAAAAATGTGCAAACGTAATCAGCTCAGCTCAAGAATCGTACTCGAAGAAGCATTCTATTTTTGTGCAGCAATTAAGCAGAAATGGGCCCAATAATCCACGACCTCATATGCAGCATCTCCGATCCGCTAAGCTCAGCTAAGCTAAGCTTCATCTGGCATCGTTAAGTGCGAAAACAGATACATTTTGATTTCGCTTCTCGACTAACTTCCATAAAGCGTAATTGCATGATTGTGCCTGCTGCTGGGTTTTTGGCGTACAGCTTGTAGTAAGAATATATATGTGCGACATACTATATCTCTGTGTGTGTCGGCAACTCCATTGCACTCTGTACATAGACTAACCCACCATTAAACCCCATGGTTGACTTGTAATCGGTGTTAACTGTCTTTATATTGCCATGTTTTCTACTTCTACTTCTTAACCAAAACCAAAACCAAACCAAACCAAAACCAATTTTGACGTCGCGGAATGCCTCAAACAGAGCACTTCAGTGTTCATAATGTAAAACCCGAAACCTTTACAAGAACAGATGAAACTGATAAGCTGCTTCATAGTGTGGTAGCTCCCCCCGATATTCCGAAAATGTACTCACCAGACACTACCTCATTTACAGAAATGAGTACAAGTAGTCAAACACCGAAGAAGACGACGACCTTGACAGCGGAAATAGATCGAACCCTAGTTGACTTGACCATCATCCCAGAGAAAGATAGGTCAGAGCTTCCAGAGCAAGAGAAGCAGGAGAAGTCGCCGAAGGATCGGTCAGCAGTAGTTATAGATGCAGAAACTGAGAAGACTGCCAGTGATAGGGAGTACTTAGAGCAGATTATGGGCTGTGGTGATGTCAGACGCAAGGTTATGCGTTTGGAGAGCAGCGGCAGTACCGAATCATTGGATTCGAGTGTCAAGCAACCGGCTGTGATACCCAAGTACATAGGCGACAATGTGCCGGTGGTGCGTGAGGTGGTGCAGAGCATCGAAGATAAGATCTGCAGTACAACGGTGTCGGCCATTCCCTTTGCCGTGCAGAAGCGACACCCCCACGAAGATGACAAGGAACCGAATGTGGTGGAACTGGAGAAGCAAATACTAACGCCAGCGGACTTGGCTCTGGAAAAGTTAATCAAATGCGAACTGCCCGCAGAGGTGGTCAAGATTTCGCCCATCGAGGCCATGGAACGTGAGGGCCTTGGCCTGAAAGAGATCGAAGAGGAGGTTTGCGAGAAAGTTTGTGAGAAGGGTAAGGCCTTTGAGGTGGCTGAAGACTTATGTGAAACGGATAAGACTTTAGCAGAACAGGTAATAGGATTAGGTAGGCAAGTAGATGTGGTACCTGGCAAGATTTTAACTGAAGCTATTGAAGAGCATAAAGACTTAGGGGATAAGGAAGCCATTGACTCATTGCCAAGGGTTCGGGAAGTAGTGCAGGACATTGAACGAAGATACCCAGTATCGGGCCTAGAGGCCAAGCCGTTTAGTCCACGAAAGAAGCCAGCTCAGGACCGCAAGGTGGATGTTTCGACTATAGAGCAGCAAATTTTAAGCGATGTCGATTTGATTTTTGATGGGTTAGGCTCAAAGCGCGTGGCAGAGCAGAAAGTGCACTCCCCCGTTTCGGCCGTGGCCAAAACTAGCGACAGTATTGAAAACCTTGAAGACGTCTGTGAAAAGAAGTGCTCTAAGCGCATCATCTCAGAAATGGCACAGGCCAACGAAGAGCAAGAAAAGGCGAAAAGTATACTAGAAACTGACGACGTCAAAACGAAAACAGCCAAGTTCCTAGACCACGAGTCCAGTAGACTCCACGTAGCTGAAAGTATTCATGATTTTGAGACTAAAAGTATTGTTCGCGAAGGATTGACAGGGATTGCAGAGAGTCAAATTAGATTATTAACAGAATGTGATAAGCATGAATTTCCAATAGAATCGACTAAGGACACTAAACTTGTAGAATTCCCCAAAATTGCACACACCTTGGAACGATTACATTCCATTTCCAAAACAGACATTGAACACACAAAGGAGTTTGTCCACGAAGCCAGTGAATTTGAGGTGAAGCTAGATAAGCTAATTGACCAGTCGTTAGCACAGGAAGAACAAAAAAGCGGAGAAAGGAACATAACTAGCAAATTTCCAACCCAAGATGATGAACTTAAGCTGGAGGGACTGCAGCATTCGACCTCAAAAACCCCTGAACCGGTTTCAGTGGCTGAAGATGCACAAAATAGGTTTCCATCTGATGGGAAGCCTAAATTAATATTGAAACCAATCGAAAGCGATAGTGACGAAGAGTTAGACAACTTTGAAAAACTTGAGAAAATAAAACATCTTAGAATTGAGAAAATATCCAATACAATAGTAGTTAAAGATACGGACTCGAATCAAACAAGTACAATTTTAAAGTTTCCAACAGGAAAAGTTGACTCAATCAGCCGACTAGGTGACGCACAAAAGCTTCCAAAACAATTCTCAGACGTTGAGAGCGACGAAAAGTTTTCAGTTCCCAAACCTCAGGACGAGACTGTTGGGCAGCCAACTCCATTCGTAGCTTCCTTCATCGGCGTTGGTGATAAGTCTCCCTTGAAAGAAGAGGACAAGCCGAAGCCCATTGACACAAAAGATGACAAAGCCCCTACTAAACTAGACGACAAACCAAAGTCCCCTCTTGATTCAGTAAAGCCAATTCAACCCGAATACTCGGACGATGAAAGCGATGAAGAGTTTGGAGTTCCCAAACCTCAGGATAAGGCTGTTGGTCAGCCAACTCCATTCGTAGCTCCCTTCGTCGGCGTTGGTGATAAGTCTCCCTTGAAAGGAGAGGACAAGCCGAAGCCCATTGACACAAAAGATGACAAAGCCCCTACTAAACTAGACGACAAACCAAAGTCCCCTCTTGGTTCAGTAAAGCCAATTCAACCCGAATACTCGGACGATGAAAGCGATGAAGAGTTTAGAGTTCCCAAACCTCAGAACAAGACTGTTAGTCAGCCAACTCCATCTGTAGCTCCCTTCATCGGCGTTGGTGATAAATCGCCCCTGAAAGAAGAACTTAAGCCTACTGTTTCAATTTCCAAGGTAGAAGAAAGCTCAACAACTGTTCAATACAGCACACACTCCGCGAGCACAGTTGTCAAATCAGTCGATATAATTAAACCATTAGGTCCGTTCACAAGTTTCGAAGATGACAAGGTTGAGGATAAATCTCCTCTGAAAGAAGAGGACAAGCCGAAGCCCATTGACAAAGATGACAAAGCCCCTACAAAACTAGACGACAAACCAAAGTCCCCTCTTGGTTCAGTAAAGCCAATTCAACCAGAATACTCGGACGATGAAAGCGATGAAGAGTTTGGAGTTCCCAAACCTCAGGATAAGGCTGTTGGTCAGCCAACTCCATTCGTAGCTCCCTTCGTCGGCGTTGGTGATAAGTCTCCCTTGAAAGAAGAGGACAAGCCGAAGCCCATTGACACAAAAGATGACAAAGCCCCTACTAAACTAGACGACAAACCAAAGTCCCCTCTT
>VNJV01009308.1:0-70101 GCA_008042635.1 Drosophila nikananu | reverse complement strand
TTTGGCTGGCGTTGATGTCCAACCGCGCTTAGATGGTTTTTCGGCTGCCGTTGCCGTTGAAAATTCCTTGGCAAAATTTTTGAGTTTTGCCAAATCCTTGGTCGTTTTAGCCGCTTTTTTTGATGCACGTTCGTCAGCCTTCTGCTTCAAAACTGTTAAAACTTCGACTTTTTTCGAATTTTTCTTGAGCGACATGACTAAAAACATCGAAGAAAATTATAAAAACATTATTAAAATATATTTACTTATTTACCTCGCCCTATAATTCAAGGTTATTAATGTTATTACTATAAAAATCATTTATGTTGACATCAACGGCGATATTTAACGATTTGTCAAAAAAAAATTGGGTGTCCACAACCCCCGACATTTCATTGTCCACAACTGCCTCAAGCAGTCGTTTTGAAATCATATGAAAAAAATTTTTTTTGTGAAACTTTTGTCAAAACCCGGTGTGGAATCTTAAACATAACTAAATTTCACGTCAAAAAATCTATTGCACTTACCTTCTTAATTAACACACTTCACACGGTGACACTTTTAAAAACGCGCAATAAAACTTTTGAGATTTTTTTCAGCGTGAAAAAATGCATTTTTCCGGGACACAAAGCAGACGCGTCCGTTCCGTTTGGTATTTGGCACAAAACAATCGATCTTCAATAGCGCACACATGACATTTGAAAGATCCGTCCTATCTGTCCTGTGTCAAAAGTTACACAGGGGTGTCCACAACCCCCACGGTGTCCACGACCCCCACTTTTCCCCTAATTTTATAAACGTTATTAAAGTGTTATAATTTTAATCCCATGTTTGCATATCAGTAAAAGAATTCTTGTTTTTACAATTGCTTAATGTTTCATTAAGTTCTTAGGGTTACCGAATACTTTAGTCTATATCGCGTTTCTTATGTATGTATCCAAAAGTACTACTCCTACTCTTTTAAACATTTCCATATTTTATTCAACAAAGGCTTACTCTGTATTATAAAGATCGCCTTATAAAGTGCTTCCCACACAGTGTTCCTAGGAGCCATTTGGCTTTTCATTAAGACAGCGCACGAAGTTTGGCGAAAATGACCGATGCTGCCCGAAACTGACCGTGTTAATGATGTTATTTTTTATTATATAAACACTTTAATTCCATAACAATTACGGTCATACAAAAATGGCAACCGCCAAAAAGTAGGCAGTGTTTTGGCGGATATCCAAAATGTTACCATTGCAATGGATTGTCTTTTGACGTGACGCAACATGGAATGTATTTAATTTTTTAATAATAAATAAATAAGATTTAAGCTATAATTTTAATTATTTATTTAGTTAAATAGCTAAATATTTGTATTCATGTATCTTATGTTAGATATTTGAAAATATATGCTTTGCTTTGGTTATTTCTATGCTAACTTAAAGTTATTTACAAGGAACACAGCACCGGTTTTTTAGAGTTTATCGAATTATGAGAATAAATTCTAGCCTTTAGCTGGCCAAGCTTGAAAACTTCTGGTAGAGGGACTTAATAGCACCTATGCAAGTAATAACCATCGCCACCATCGTGACCACTTGCATGAGGATCACAAAATCCTGTCCCTGTCCGCGGAAAATGCTCGTTTGCGTGTATCCATAATATTGGGCCATCATGGCCGTCACATAGGCACCAAAACTGAGGATCACATGGAAGGTCTTGTTGATCAGCGGAGAGATGCTGCGGCTCAGGGATCTCGCCAGAGCAGCAACCACGCCGCTAAGGAGAGAAATAAGGCACAGGACGAAGGCGGCGAATCCCAGGCGGGCGTGAACAGTTACACTAATTGACCAATCGTCCCGGATCAACTGAATGAGACAGCCGGCGACTCCCATGCCGCCGCCCAAAATCTGGAGCACCACATGGAACACTGTCTTCGATTTGCGGGAGAAGCGCAGCGTTAGCCAGCTGCCGTCGTAGAAGCACATCATGCCTTCGGCCATAAGAAAGACGAATCCAAAGGTCACCAGCCAGGCGTGCAGACGGATGCCTGCCAGGTCCTGGCGCAGGCAAGTCCAGCTGACCCAAATCGTTACGAATCCAATGCACAGCTGATTAATCACATACAACGCCGCCTCTATGTGCTGAAGCACGGAGGTTGGTCTCGATTTTTCATCACTCATTGTCACTAATTTCGAAAAATATTCGCGAGGCTAAAAAACTTTTAAAAACAAAAGCAGGGATGTTTCAATTCCTCCTTTAACATAGAATATCCGGGGGCCAGAATTTTTTTCTTTTGAACTTTTTCCCCAATGATCAACCGTCTTGCATTAGTTATTACAACAAACTACCTTCCGCCTGGCGCTTTTATTGCCTCCGACTGCGGCGAAGTGACGTTTGGGTCTCCATACTCACTTGGCAGACTATTTGTTTGTTATCGATTTGTGCTTAGTTCGTCTAATGCATTCGACTTATGGGATTTCCTCACCGTTATTGAGTGGCCGTTGGCTGGTTGCAAGTTCACGTTCGCATTATCGAAAGCCCAACGATCAAATCCATTCACTACTCACTCATATTGGGGCTTTTGGGGAGCTGGCAGGGATTGCGTCCTGTCTTATGCGTCCGAGATCACGTTGCCCACCAATTCCAAGTCTCTGAGTACTTGGGCTAAATTTAGAGGGGGTTATTAATATTAATTAGACTCTTGTGGGTGAAGTACTCGGACACGCTTAATATACATGTATTTCACTACCGATCGCAAGTCACTCCCGAGCCTTATCGAAATGCAAAATGGCACGTACCAAGATAAGGGGTAACCGGACATAGTCACACTCGAACCCCCATATATTTCGCTTTCTCGAGCAATCGTCGTCTGGGCAGACAGCAATCGCTTTTTTCGGCAAACCACCAACACTCATAAAATTCTTAATTGAACTGCATGTTTGCGTTAAGATTAGGTTAACACTGTTACTAAATTAAACCCTGTCAGCACAATGTTTACAAATATCAAATGCTGACGCCGCTTTTTTTCTATGTGGAATTTGTCATTGGCTGCGATTAGATGTACATATGAATGTACTATATAGTATATTGAAAGTTGCTTATAATTGTCCCAAGTGATTAGGTTTGCTTTGCGCAGATTGATATTTTTGCCTGGATTGATTTATGATTAGCGGGCTCTCTTCAACTTTAAGTGCTTGGCAGTTTTACTAAGCCCAGACTCAAGTTGATAATAAATTTGGCTACTTTTGTTTTTGATAACCAAAGATAACCGGTGGGCAAGGTGAAGATTGGTCATTAGTCCCTTAAAATTCATTTGAATTCGTAATTGGGTTGACTTATCATATCAGGCTAAAGTAATTGATTTTTAAACATTTTTTTTCAACTCATATTAATATGTAATTAATATGTACAGTTAGATAGAACGCTTGGATACATTATCCGCAGCCTCCTTCATGATAAAAATCTATAAATCTTCTTACTTTTATAATTTTAATTACCTTTTTAGCAGATACAAAAATTATCTTTCGAAAAGATTTTATTGGGGATGCTTCCGAATACTGGCTGTAAAATTAATTTTAAAGCTGCCTAAAAGTTTGCTATAAAAGTCTCAATAACACACAAATATATGCCTATTCAAAAATATTCCTTCTAGCCAGATTATCCTTTCAGCAATCTTAATAATTTTGGCTTAATTTGTAGTTGGACGTGTTCTAAATATGCTATAAAAAGTTGAGCATACGCTCCGGTTTACAACTACAACTTTAAAACTCCTTCGAATTGTCAAATATCCTTTTATCCACATTTTCTAAACCTGGTTTATACGTTGCAAGCTTTCAAATGATAATCAAGTTATCATATTGATTTACTAATCCCTAGTAAATTTTAACAAACTTCAATTTTTTACATACATTAGAATCACAATATTTTTTATTTCATTTTAATAGGTATTGTTTTTTCGTACAGAGAGAAAGTTTTGGTTAGTAATAGCTTCAACACTTGCTCTTGCAATCGTCGTCTTCGCAAATGTCGCACAGCTTAGAGTCAATTGAATAATATTCGGTGGCCTTCTTGTTGGTGTCGTAATAATCGTAGAGGATCACGGAGGAAGGTTTCTGGTTAGCCACTGCATGTGTCCTAAAGGCCTCGATGGGAATGCATTTGTTTTCGTTCTTGGCCAGATTCTCGAAGTAGACAACGATGACGGAGGCTCCGTTCTTGGTCTCCACCAACTGTAGGGATAGAAAGAAAAGAATTGTTAAGGAAATATAATCTCAAGGACGACAAAGAACTTACCCGAACGCGTTCGATCTCCTGGATGTCCTTGAAACTGTCCTCGTCGGCGGTATAACCAGAGGGCAGAGATACCTCCAGAATGGCCATGTTGGATGTCTTCGACTTGCCCTCCTCCACGTAGTCCACGCACACCGCCAGCTCCAGCTTAGCTGGCGACGTCTCCGGCTTGACTACAGTCTGAACCTTGAAACTGGGCTTCGGTTCCTTCTCCACCACGTTGTACTGGTAGCTGATCTGAACGAGAGCAGCTCCCGTGCCCTTGGCCTCGAACTCCAGGGTCTTGGTGCCCTGGGGGAACTCGACGGTTTGGAGCAGCAGATCGTTTTCTTCCGAGGTGGATAGCTTCTCGGTTTTCTCGCGCTTGCCCTTGTTGGACACGGTCACGTCCCATTTAGCAGCCTCGTAGCCAGACTTCTCGGCGAACTTGATCAGGGCCGTGAGGCCGACAACTGTGTCCTGGGTGGAAGCGAAGCCTCCGAAGCTGTTACGCTGGGCCACCAACCAGCGGACCGTGTTGAGCACATCATCAGCCGACTCCTGATCCGATTCCAGCAGCGAAAGCAGGGCGTAGGACGTGATCTCCACGTCTTGGCTCCACACCCAGCACCACCAGCGACGCCAGCGGTCGGAGGAACGCAGTTTCTCCAGATCCTCGCTCCACCAAGTGCGATCATCCTCCTTCTGGGCCAGGGATTTCAGGTTCGCCACATGCTTGGCCGCGTCAGGGGACTTGGCCCTTTGCAGGGCATAGATGGCAATCGATTTGGGCAAAAGCTCCTCGGACTCGGCCGTGTTGGCGGCCAGATAGGCCACAGCCTTGTCGATAGCAGCCTGGTTGGGTTTCGGCACCTCGAGCAGAGCCAGCAGGGAGTTGGCCGTAAGGGTCAGGGGGGATCGCTGGGATCCATAGAAGTATTCGCCGGCTTCAGTAAAGCTGCCGTTCTCTGCCTGACGACTCAGCAGGAACTCGTATCCCTTGTCCAAGATTTGCTCATCCAAGTCCACGATTTCCTTGATCTTGCTGAAGGAGCGAAGGACATAGGCGGTCAGCCAGGTGGAACCGTTACGCTCGGGCTCCGTCTCGCTCCACTTGTGGGGTCCAAACGAACTGAAACTGCCGTCATCGTGGCGGTAGTGCAGCATGTTCTGGTAGCCCTCCTGCAGATTCCTCTTGATGCGAGTGTCCAGGGCGGGAGTCAGCTTCTTAATGCTCTTTAGGTAATCCCTTACCAGGTAGTTGGGCACTAACTTGGACATGGTCTGCTCTCCGCATCCACTGGGCAGTCGCAGCAGATTCTCTAGGTTCTTGACGACTGGGCCCAGGAGATCGCCGACCAATCCGAATTCCACACGCTCGGAATCTGGCACGATGTCCGCCGGCACTTCCAGTTCGAAGGTGTTCTTGAACTCACCGGTGTCCTTCAGATTGACGAAAAAGGCGCGGTTCTGGTACTGGGTAGTTCCCTCTGGGATCACCTTGAGCGCTTTGTGCACAGCATCGCCGGCCAGCGGCGAGATGGCCGAAAACTTGAGCAGAATATTGCCAATGACCTTGGGTCGGATGAGGAAAGAGGCGCCAGCCGCCTCGTTGGCGCCTACTCGAAGGGTCTGGGTGCGCTTTTGGTCGCCAATAACCTCGTTCGAGGCGTCCACAAAGTCGTACTCAGCGTCCTCGTTGTCCAGCGTCAGCTGCACATCCAGCTGCTTCGGCAGATAGTTGAAGACCAGGGCCGGCACATTGATCACCTCACCGCGCTTCACCGAGTAGGGCAAACGGACGGATACGAAGAAGGGCTGGAAGGTCTTCACGTTCACAGCGTCGTTCGTCACGCCCAGTCCCTTTAAGGGATGCAGGGAGAACCCGGTGATCACCCAATTGGTGATCGTATCGGGTATAGTCTTCACCCACTTGAAGACCTCCTCCTCAGTGCTCTCGATGTCGGCAAAGATCCAGGTCTCTGCGAAGTTTTTGCGGACAACTGGACCGCCTGCGCTTCCGGCCTCTGCAGCGAATCCGACGCCCTGAGGAGCGGCTGCACCCAAGGCTGAGGTGGTTGTGTGATATACGGCATCCTGGGCCACAGCTGTTTTTCTCATTGCGAAGTTGCTTCCACCAAAACTTGCGGCTTCTGTATAATTGTGAAACCAAACATATTAAATGTGTAACGATTTTCTAGTATACCAAATAAAATATATACTACTTACGGGGATATGAGATAGGTGCGGTACGGTTGTAGAAGAAATAGGCATTGGTCATCGTCACCACTCCACTGCGCTCTCCGGGGTAGTAGGAGTAGCCACCCTGCCAGGGAGTGGAGGTGTCGTAGCCATTCAGGCGCCAGTTAAAGGAGTCCTTGTTCAAGTCATTGTTGTTGCCCAGCAATAGCACACTCTGGTCGACGGCAAGCAGTCCTACGAATGACTTCGGTGGCGTCTTAATCTCCAGCTCAACATTGGCACCTGGCTTCACTTCTTCGGGGGCCTTGATTTCGATCTTGTTCTGCAGCTCAACTTCCACGCTGAATGACTCCTCGGCGTAACGGAACTCGCCGGTCTCGTCTACATAATAGAAGTACACCCTGCCGTGGGGGGCAGTGAGGAAGGTGGGCTTCAAGGTGATGTTGTAGGTGTTCTGGGGCTCGGCCAGCTCAACACGCTTCGTCTCCAGGATGTCTCCACGTCCGATAATGTTGTACACGAAGTAATGGAGCGGGCGACTGGAGTTAAGGGTGACCTGATATTCCTGCCCGATCTTGAGGCTGTAGTAAAGGAGGAGTTAGCTCGTTGAACTTCATGGATGAATCCCTGTAAAGCCGGGATTATATTTATATTTACCTCCACGTGTCCTTGGGTCGATGCACTTCTGCCTTAAACCACTCCTTTTCCTCCTCGTTTGTGTCGGGGTTCTCAATCTTCTTTGGCTCCCTGTAGGGATAGGTGGTGTAGAGCTCTCGCTTCTCGTCGGCAAACTCCAGCTCAGTGCTATAGTAGCGGGTGTAGTTCTCCATGTCCGGGAGATCGGGCAGCGTGACCTTAAAGACCACCAGGCTTGAGGCATTCAGATGGCTCTCGAATTCGAATGTTTTCTTCTCAATTTCGGGCAATTCCGGCAGTTTCTCATCGCTTCCGTAGTGATATAAACCGTAGTTGCGTCGGATTCCCTCTGTGAACTTGGCCTTCACCACTGTCTTGGTATCTGTCAGCAGTGTACCATCGACCAGGGTTATCTTGAAGATGACCTCGTGCTCCTTGTCGGGCTTGAACGAAAAGCAGCTGGAATAGTCCGTACAGGACATCTCATAGCGATAGGGATACAGTTGAACTCCGCCCGACTCGTTGAGTTTCACACCGGTGAAGTCCTCCTCAACGGTGGCCGTGATCTGGGCGTACGACGATGAGGTCTTGTACGGCAGAAAAGCTGCGAACTCTTTGAGGTCCAGTTCCAGTTTGGCCTTGCCATTAACCATGTTGGCAGTGCCAATTACCGCGTGGCCAGGGAAGTCTTGGCGCACAGTTTTTCCATCGACATTCTCCCACACGCTGGTTTCATCCAAGTGCACATTGACCAGGACCTTGCCATTAACAGGCTTTCCGTAGGTATAGCTAGGGAATGAGATTATTTTTATAGCGGTTAGAAAAATCTAATCTCAGGTTCTGCAACTTTTCAAATCGTTTTCTCAAGGATATACTTACTTTGCCTTTATGACAACATTCATTTCGCCATCTCGCACAGACACCTGCTGTGTGGCATCCATTTTGACCGAGTACTTGGGCAGGACGTACTTCTCCACCTCGAAATTGACACGTTCGTCGGAGCGACGCCAGAAGTGACCAAAGCCCCCAAAGGGCCTGGGACGAATACCGCCTTCATTGTGCTGCTGTTCCCCATTCTGGACCTGCAGAGACCAGGAGCCGAGAGTGGCGAACTCGGAGAGCTCGAACTTGCCGGTGTACACGCCACCAGTGGTCTTGATGTGCTTCTCCTGCTTGATGCGATTGCGCTTGGAGTCCTCGAACCATACCACAACCTCATCGGCGGCGGTGTCCGGGAGCAAGTTCTCATTCAAGAAGATCACACGGTAGTTGATCGTGTCGCCAGGCTTGTACTTTCCCTTGTCCGTCTGGATTTTAATGTACGGCTTGAAGTTCTCCCAGTTGAGCTTGGTGGAGTTCTTGAACTCCAGCCCCTTCACGCCCTCGGCCGTCAGATTGTATTCGCCGGACTCCAGAGGCGGCAGCTTAAAGGTGATCTGCTTGAACTCATCGGACTTGGCCAGCTCCACCGTCTGCGACTCATTGTAGGAGGGTCCTGTGATGCCCACCTTCAGGGTGACCGGATCCTTGGTCTGGTGAACAGCCACTGCCACATTGTAGTCACGATGCGAGTGGATGGTTCCGGGGCCCACAATGGTGTATTTACTGCAATTGAAATCGATTAAATTAATTATGTCATTCTTTTATGTTTTGTATGTACTTGTTTCTAAGGCTCATTTGGGATGCTTCGAGCTAAAGATTAAAAAAAAAAAAATTTAATACTTCGCCTATGAACTTTTCATTATCATTATCGTTCGGGCGCATTAAGAAATTCTGTTGAAGTTTTTATGTTCTTAGATTTGCTTTTGTTTTTCTTTTGTCATTTATTTTTTATGGATTTATACATGAATTTATTATAGCCCTGGAGATAACGGTAAAAATATTCCGGGAACCTGATCTGATCTGCCTCGAAAATGTCAAAACCGGCTCAGAGATTATATAAAATCCGAGCATCCATATTTTTCACACTTACAATCCTCGAACACGTACACCAAATAAATTCTGTGTACTTGATCATCACTATTTGTTTACGATGAATAATAACTTTTTGTTAGCTTGGAGCTTGGGGCCATCCCAATTTCGCACAGCGAAATTTATATTGGATTATTCTCACTCTTAAAAGCCTTAATTGTGTTTAGTAATCAAGCTTTATATTCGCCTCTATTCACTGGTAATTAGCTACACGCTTTTTATGAAGATATCCGATCGTGTCATAGATTGATGAAGGATTCATTAACCGAAACACAATTAAGTCAAAAACAATATATTCAAGTGTATGGCTCATGTGTTTTTTTTAACTATAAAATGTATAATAATTGCTTACATTGAAATTCAATTAGCATCGGGAATAGAGGACCGATGACGGCATTTAACATACAAGTTCATAAAACATTTGAGTTTATTTGCTGTTTTATGTTAAGGTTTAAAAAAAGGTAGCAGAAAAAATAATAGTCTTCTTTATAAACTGTATTTCCCTTATCGCACTTTAATTAAAAACTAATTTAGTTCATTTGTCCAGGTGGCCTATTTAGCTCTAGGGGAAATCAAGATTACAAACAAAAATTAATAAATTTCAGTTCTGCCTATTAAAACGAAAAACAACACGATTAGCTTACCTTGAAACGGATCGTTAATCGGCCCTATCTGCCCATATGCATATTGAATTAATTAGTGAATATTTACTAACATTGATACAGCGTCTTTCACCATATTAGGTTTAACATTCTTATAATGCATTAATTTGAAACAATTGTATAATATAATTTTTAGACATTAAAAATTGATTATTTCTATAAAATTAGTTTGAATTTTTTAAATATAAAATATATACATTAATAATCGTACCAAGTTACAAGAAAAAAGTTGCTAAACCATTATAAATAGAGGATCTAACTGCACACCAGCGCCTGTTGGTCTATTAACTATTTTTAGTAATAATAGTACATTTAAAAATCTATATGTTTATAAGAAAAATATGTATGTATTTTGATTTTTCTTATTATCTGAATAGTCAGTTGACAACTGACCTAAAGATTTATTTTAGATATTTTATGGTATATAGCATTAGATTTGTGTGGGTAAGGTGCAAGCCTTGGTGCTAAAAGTTCGCGGAAGAAGCAGTTGGGAATTACGGATATTACCGAACTAAAGTTTAAAAATCCTTGAGCACTACTAATATTCTGACCGCAGCTGTGTGTATCTCCGGTGATCACTTTTCGCACTATATAGCAACATATATATATCGTAAATTTACTTACCCCTCCGCCTTCACCGTGTCCATGGTTAGCAGCAGCGAAAGAGTGGCCCAAACGGCTACAGCAAGAGCGTCTGCGCGACGCATTTTGCGTGCGTGGTCGTCGTCGAACGGGAACAGGAAGAGCAAATACAAATAAAATCAAATTAGTACACCTGACGGGGCGATCGATGCGGAAAATGTGCAAGCGCGGTACGACCGACGGGGCTCAGTGCCGAGCTGAGACTGGTTCAGTCGACTGTCTCACGGATTTTGTTATAGCACTGGATTTGTGTAAGCCGGCCGACGATGGCGCCGACAGAGCGGCTCAGTCGCGGTCATCAAAAAATAAATACTGATAAAAAATTATAAGCAAATAATATACAGGGAGGGCTTCGTATACACAATTGTGTGTATGTGCACATATATACTCGCGTGAGTACATAACACTAATCGATGACGAGTCGATCCCACAAAACCAAAATAATAAACAAAACATGCCGGCAAAACAGACGTGTACTTGGCTGGAGTTCGGCAAGCCCTCTAGGCAAAATCATTAACAGAATTTGGAAGCTCGAATGAAAAATTACTCTGCTTGGTGTTCAATTAATTTCAATTGATTCGAAAAGTTGGAATATAGTCTTCATTAGCTTTAACAGCAGAGTCGATCTAGGCAAGTCCCGCTGTCCCCCTACGAATAGTGTTTTAAGTATCTAAATAAAAATTGACAACTGATCGGTTAATTAATTTGGTTTTCTCTTCGGCAATGTTTATTGCTTGAAGACAATTGAACGTTAACCATTCGTGATATTTAAATATTTTATTGTATAATTTTCGAAAACTCTTCAATGAATTTCTAAAACTCTCAGTAAACGAAACAAAAATCAGGTATTTAAAATATCTTAGAGCTCGAAACACAGATTTTTGAGTTTAATAAGTTTTTGTAAATCAGACTGACGTTATTGTTAAATTAATTACATTTTTAATTTTTATTAATTTATTATCCTAGAGCAGCAAGTTTCAATATTATTTTTTCGAGATAAAGAGCGACTTTTCAAATACATTCCAAACCTATACTTTTTAAGTTCTTTCATTATTTCGTCATATAAGGCAACTTGCCTATGATATCACGGTGCAAAATTTTCGTGTTTATCGAAAAATTGGAAAACAAAAGGAAAATAAGTTTTGTCTATCTGATTTGCCATGAATTAATTTCAAGAGCGATAGCGAATGTATTGTATGTCGAGTTTGTCACAGAAATGTAGTCAGGCAATAGGCAAATTATACGGGAAGCGGACAATATCTGCTTTTGTATATGATGTATGTATTGTTGGTTGGGGTTTTTTCAATAATTAACACTTTTATTAACGCTTATAACTGTCGGTTCGTGTTTTGCACAGAAAATTGGGATCTTGATTTATTTTGGACGCTTCCCCACTGAAAGTCACTCAAAAATGATTTACGTACATGATTTGGGAAATCCGCTAATGAATTTGGTTTTCAAAAATCCCAATATTTGTTGTTAAATAATGGGTGTTGTTTATATTTTCGGGTGCCAGTGAGCAGGGGTCTTGAACTTGTTGATTAAGCCAATAATGCAGGCGACCAACTGAAAATGCTGTAGCGAACTGAATGGAACAGTTATATATAAACTCTCTTCGGCTTTTCTGCGCTCTGTGTAGGTGCGTCAGCTGTTGTTGTTTTGACTCTCCAACTCGGACTGCCTCTATTTTTGCTGCGGCTCTCCCGCGATGTAGTCACAGATGACGTCATCTTGCCTGTATTTCACATGGCTGTGCAAAGATATATACATATTACTGATGTACATAATGTAAGTATGAGTAAGGAACAAACGCCGTGTTTGCGGTATACATATGAGATGGGGAAAACCAGATTAACTGCAGGTGATTCCCCATTTAGTCTCTCTTTTTATGTGATATCTGAGCCAATCGAAAAGGCACTATATAGTAGGGTAGTCAGGTATTAGAAATATATAAGTATTTTTTTTTTGTAAATCTTTATTTAAAACAACATTTAAAATTCTAAACGGCCAAACAAGTTTTTTACACTTTCCATCGGTCTTAAATTCAGCTGACCTTAAAAAACTGATAATCCAAGAATTACTGTATGTTTCAACACTATTCATATTCTTGGAAGCACTATCTCCCATATAATTAATTTGAACAATGGAAATTTCAGTTCCAGATAACAGGGTCTTTAGGTTGCCTATTTAAAGATTATATACATATACAAACTTTTAACAAAACAAATACTTGTAGTACATTTAATGACATACAAAAACGATTAGTGCGGGTTTTTAAGTGAATAAATAAATAAATTTAAAATGACGGTACACAAAAAAATTTAAATTGTAAATCCCCAAACAGAGAATATTACTTTCCTTTTTGTTGTCAAAGCTTTACTTTCCTAACAGGAAAATGGTTTTTCAAGATTGATGAATGTTAACCGTGTTGTCAGCTATAGAAAAGGTCAGATGCTGAAACGTAAAGGTTCCTGTAATACATTCGTATGACTGTATTCATACATTATTTTTTTTTTTTTGACTTCATTATATTTAAACTCCACTTCCCCGTAAAGACGATCTTCGGAAGGGTCCAATATATTAGGAATGAAAACAAAAGCGCCCAGAACAGAATAAATTCCTAAATACAATCCTTTCACGGTTCTACAGCAAGAATTGGTTTATAAAACAAATGTATAGCTAAGAGAGCTGAAATTTAAACACAAACTTAGAATCAAACCCTAAGAGTATGCAGCATTATTAAACAGCACTGATTAAAGCTTAGGTCTGACCGTTTTTCTGTGCAATAAAAATAATTGTATTTTAATTATAATCATGAGTAATAAGCAGAAAATAAAAATACAAAAAATGTATTTGACGCTCCTCGATAATTTCGATAATACCCCTGACAAAGTGCATTAAAGGGGATTGACTAATTCCGGACATTTGGCATGGTCAATTTCAGAAACTGGTTTTAGAATGCTCCAAAAATAACAATATTTGCACAATCCCAGTCAGCTGGCGAGAGCAATGCCGATCAGTGCCACCACCACCTGTGGCCGCTGCTGCCGCCTTTCCCGCCTCAAGGTAAGGCACGTGAACGGGGGCTATACGCTGAGTCACCCTTGCGAACCGCTCCACTAGCCACGAACGGGGATTTTCAGCCTCGGCACGGAATTCACCACCAGGAGAGAAAAACGCGACCGATCGATGTCGTTTTTTCCAGCTGTTCGGTGCCGTCAGAGCATCAAACGCGTTCTAACACTCGCGTCGAGCGGAGCGCTTCGCGATCAGTTTATAGTGCCAAGTAGCTTTATCACTTCGACGTGCACATCTCACGTACCAGATAAGAAGGAGACATTTTCCTAGCATAACAATATGACGACTGAGGAACTAAATGGCTGTCTGGGCGATGTCTGCGAGCTGGGAATTCAGGGAGCTACCACCGTCGCCTCCAGCGCCTATGGAGGATTTTACTTTGGCTTCTGCACGCTGATCTCGCACTTTCTGCTGGCGGGCATTACTGTGGCCGTGGTTTACAAGTGTCTGGTGCTTAAACTGGAGCACACGGCGGGTCATGCCTTCTACTGCACAATCGCCGTGAGTAGTGTTTTTTCTTATATCCGGAATCAGATATATTTGCATGTAAAACATACATAAATATTAAAAAATATATACTATTTCACCATTATACATATTACACTGAGAAAAAACTCTTTCTTAACAATCTCACGTTAAGAAATGTTGATAAAAAAGAGCTAAGAACGTGTTGCGTAAATTTACATCAATATGTAGGTACAAAAGTTAATTAAAAAAGTCATTTCTAATTCCTCAAAATAATATTTCTTTCAGTTTGTCTTCTTCATGGGCGAAGCATTACTGGTGCGAAACAGTATTACCTTGGAGTCCCTTCTGGGACCCTTGAACCTGAACCGCCTACATGCTGCTCTTGGCCTGCTGTCCTTTGTGGTCGGCGTCGGAGGCATAGCCATCAAGACGTTGCAGAAATTAGAGCGCAAACGAGAAGATCCAAATGCCACAGTTAGACATTTTCGGAGCAATCACGGATTCTACGGTTCGACCAAAACACGATACCCAAAAAAAAAACAATGTTAATTTATTCCCATATCATCCCCGATTAGGCATTCTCGGCTGTGGACTTCTGCTCGGCAGCGTTCTCAGCGGTCTTCCGCTGTATTTCATCAACGGCGGTGGTGGTGGTGCCTTGGCCTTGAAACTACTCCATCGATTCTTCGGATTGGCTGGATTTCTCGCCCTGATGGTGTCGCAAATGTTCGGCTACAATACCGGCTTCGGTCGCAGACAGTGGAAACCACATCACCAGAAGCTTTTCAAGTTCTTTACATTTATCGCCACCATTACGACGGTGAATTACGAACTTCGTACCTTTTCCCGGGACATAGTTGGCCTTGCAGGGCAATACCTCTATGGTCCTGAGTCAGTATCAGAAGCCAGAGTTGATCTTTGAGCGTAGAAATTCGGATTATTGCTCTGGGAAAGCATCGATACCTCATCAAAGCAAGAGTTCCAAATATAAGTATTTTAGTGTATCGAATACCGAATGGAACCATAGAGGGTGTCGCAGAAGATATGCTAAGGAATAGGATATATCAGGTTTTAATCTTAAATCAATTTTTGTTTCTGTGGCACCTCTGAAAAGCTCCAGGCTCTGGATAGCTGTGCAAATTTGTTTGCGCGGTTTCGTTATCTAGTGCGTAAAGGTCTTAGGTGGAATCAATGACAATCATGATTTTAATAATAAGATTGGGGTTTTTTCTATTTAGAGAATTTTATGTAATAGGAAAAAAGACAATACACAACAACAAATCCAAATAAATAATAATACATTTTTGACTTTGTGCCTTTATTGTTGTTTCACATACATAGATTATACATTGCATACATATAGTATTATTCCGATTATTAGAAACGTAAAATACATACATGTTTTTTCTTGGTAACCGGGATTATACAATCACCACGGATAATAAACTATAACTACATAAAGAAAACTAAAAACATAAAATAAACTCCCATATTTCATAGGGGGACCTCAGTAATATTGAAGATATATATATATATTTATTGAAATCGCTGCTTTAGTTGCGGTTCTGCGAGACGTGCATGATGTCCAGAGCGGCTGGGATATTTCCCTGAACCGACTCCAGCAGCTGGGTGAGCCAGGCGCCTTCGTTGCTGAAGCCCATGGCCATCATGGCATGGATAGCAGAGTTTATGCGTTCATCTAAAGTTAACAGAAGGTAATTAATAAGGATGCCTTTGCAAATTCTCTAGCCGACTTACCCGTGTGGTAGACGGGCACGCTGCGCTTCTCTTCGGGAGCGGCTGGCGAGGTGCCGACACTATTGGTGGTCACTGATGTGGTAGAGGTGGAAGTACTAACCGTATCCACCTGAGCGGTCTGAGTGTTGGCTGTTGTCTGTGCAATGCGAGCCTCCTCGTTCATGTGCTGGCGCAATAGTTCGCCAAGTTGACCAAAGTCGCGCACCGGCTGCTGGGGAGCAGCAGTTGGGGGATTAATCGACTGATCCAGCTTGATCAGTGCGTCAGTATTGGCGCTGTTGGTGTTGTTGGCAGAGTACGCGTTGTCGATGACCTGCCAGTCCTGGTCGAAGCTATCCGACCGACGACTCTCCGGCTCCGGCTCGCTAGCCAGCGAAGCTCCGGCCACTGCAGTTCCATCTGTTGTCTTGGGAAGCAATGGTTCGGTCTCAAGGGAAACAGCATCTGAGATGGATTCAGCAACAGAGGGAGCTCCCGAAGGGTTAACAGAAGGAGCATTAGATTGGTTTGCCGAAGATGCCGCCGACTGGTTGCCAGATTGATCTTTTTCAGCTGGTTTGGTTGTGTCATTACTAGAAGCCATAGAAGGAGCAGACGACTCAGTAGGATCGATCATTTTGGCGAACATTTCGCTAAAATTGTTTAGGATCTCGATGCCAGCACGCATGTATTCGGGGGGCACCATCTGGGAGAGGTTTTCCAAGTTGATCACTGGAGTAGTGGGAGCGCTACCCTGGGTCGGAGGCTGCTCTGTTGGTGCCTCAGTGGGTCTCTTCTTATCATTGGTCTGAGCTTCGGTCTCTGCTGCCTTCTGAGCGGTCACAGTGGGCTCAGTTTTGGGAGTATCTGATCCCTTGGGCTGCTGCGGCTCAGCCGATGTTGTGGCCGAATTTTCGTTAAGCGGCAAGTTGGTCATCATTTCAACAAACTGAGACAAAACGCCGCCGTGACGACGGGCATGACGGCGCTCGCGTCGAGTTTCGCGGGCAGAATCTGCAGCCGGAGCGGAGCCACCGCCAGCTGCCTGGGTTGGGTCGAAGGGGCAGTGTCCCCTGGAGCGGCGTCCACAGCGACGTCCTCCCCACGGATTCGGTCCAGTAAGCCAGGCCTCCACTACATTGGGTCCATCATTGGTAGGCATGCGGACCATCAAGTGCTCAGGATGCTTGTGAGCTGCCTCGCACCTCTGACAAAGATCAAAGTTGCTGCACTGGACGCACTTGTAGCGGAATCCCACCACTGGGGCCACACCGCAGGCGTCGCACTCGAC
This sequence comes from Drosophila nikananu, assembly GCA_008042635.1. Lineage (NCBI taxonomy): Eukaryota > Metazoa > Arthropoda > Insecta > Diptera > Drosophilidae > Drosophila > Drosophila nikananu. The sequence goes on along the minus strand of VNJV01009308.1, from coordinate 53,181 downwards.
GTGGTCATGGATGATGAAATTGCTTGGATCGTCGGCCGATGAAGAAGACGTCTCTTGCTTAGTAGCTTGCTTCGCTTGCTGCTGCTCCTCCTGGACGGACACCAAGGGAGCGATCTGGACATGCATGCTATGCTCGCATTTTGCCAGGAAAATCTCATAGTCATTCTGGTTGACAATCTCAATTTCATCGTTATCAGAATCTAAAAAAAAGGAAAGGAAAATAGACAAAAAAAAAAACAAATGGAATGAGTCAGAGTTGCTATCGGAAGGTAATTATTATTATAGTGAATCACAAAAAAAAACTAGTTGCGAAAATAACAAAACTTCTGGTCAGACCGGCAGTGCAAATAAAATGTATATTAATTCTAGTTTTAAATATGCTTATGTGGCTTTTTGTGGCTTTTATTTAATAATCTAGATATACGGCAATGGTCGGCACGGTATTTCTCACAAGTTTCATGCACACGAATATAATAGCGGTCTGTGCCTGTGACCAATGCTCTAAAGATCAAAATGCAAATCTTATTTCAAAAAGTAATGTAATAATTACATGTATATTAATATATGCAAGAAGACAGAAAGCAACTGTTTGGCTATATCTATATAATAGATACAAAAAAGGCTACATTTCACAGCACTGCTGGGTGCATTCTGCAGACTGCAGTTACAAAATCAGACTGCCATATGTAATTTATCTATGTACATACATACACACATTTGTATGTATGGTATTCTCATGTTTCTTTAATTTTTTGTAGAATTTGCACATTGCTCACCAATCCAAAAGGTCCTTATCTCGCATTTCGGCAGCTGCCGTTCCTGAAACAAATACAGGTCGATTTCGCGGCGCAGTATGGTGTAATTCTGCGATGGCATACGCAAATATGCATTGATCTTCTTCTGGGGCCCTGCGCCCAGGTAGGTTATTTTCAACAACTTCTCCGGCATTTTCACAATATTTTTTGAATATTAATTCTCGTTCGATTTCTTTGTTTGATTTTGTGCAACGAAGTTGTTTTTGGTTGTCGAAACTAAATGTTGGACTCCGACTACTGCGTCGTAGCTGCTCGTTCGATTGTTTACAAGTGCAACTGAAGCGGCGGCCGGTTTATATACTGGCCAAACTAGTCACTGGAATGTTCCTGAGTATTCGTGGCTCAAAATTCTTGCAAATCACGGTACTGGCTGCCAGGCCGAAATGGTTGATATAAATTTGTAAAGTAATGCCAAAGCTGGTCTTGGCGAGGTTTTTCGATGTTTTCCGATGTTTTTGTTGATGTGAGGCGATTCACAGATGTTTGATGTTCGATATTGCATCACTAGTGGCCGGAAAAAGCGAGTTGGCAGCCTTGATTGTGACAACCCCACCCCATTTTTTACCACCATGCAGCTAGGTCACCCCTATTACCCCACCATGCACAGGAATGTGCATGCAATTTTGATATTTAGTTTTCAGAAACTATTTTAAAAAACCAGGGACGTAAATAATAATTATTTTTATTTTTTAAATATAAAAATCAAGTGAAGTTATATTTATTTTTTTTTATTTCTTTAAATCAAATGATTATTTTTAAAAATAAACAAAAGAAATCGAAATATAATCATTACCATTTGATTTTTATAATATGTATAACATAATGATTACAGACCCTGTAAAAAACAGTTTTTTTTTTCTTTAATTTCATTAATTTATCCCTATTCTTAGTATTGCTAAAAAATATATTTGAAAATAGCTTTTTCCGCCCAAAAGTAATAAGTTTTGTATTCATTCTTTAACAATTCTATTTTTTTTCTTATTAACAGAACGCCCTAAAGGGGACCCCATGAGACAGCTTATAAAAATGTACTCTGAAACCAAAATGTATCCTGTATACTGGCCTCCACTACCATTGCCCACGCAATCAAATACCATTGCCTACTTTTTACGGCAGCCTATCTGATCTTACAACTTGTACAAACAAACATTTAATCCCCTAAAATGGATTGTACATTTAAATATTCACTTTATTCCACATATTATAGCGATATAACATACAACTAAAGGTCTGAAATGAGTTCTTAGTTTGTTTGGTCGTAATTATGCCTTTGAACTTTTAAACATCTTCAGCAAATTCAGCAATTGCATTGGTGGAGTGCTGCGAAAACGAATAATATTACCAATATGGTTGTTTCCTTTTTTAACGTTTCAACTGTATTTACTTACCGGGTGGAATTGTTTGCCGATGCAATGCGCTGCTGCCTACTTTCTAGATCACTATTAGAGTGTTCTGGCAGTTTTGTGTGATTCTCACTGGAATCAGACTCCATCGTCTCTGTAATGGGCTCCTTTTCGTATAGCTGGTTGAAATCAGGCTGGGGTGTAGACTGACGCAGCATCATTTCAGCTAGAGAAGATGTGTTTATACGCATTTATAATATAATCTGTAGAACCCTTACTCAGGTAGTATTCGCCCATCGAGTAAAGCCAGTCCAGCTGGCCCATTTGGGGTGACATGCCAATGACAACGCCATCCACACTCAGGTGCAGGTTCTCCGCACCCTTTTGCCGCTGGTCGTAGAACACGTCCTCTCGCTGGAAACCGTTGTCGTTGTAGTCTTCGTACAATACCTCCAGCAGGTCGCTGACCACGTTCCTCCTTCCACCAGCGGGTTGGGCCAGAATCCCACCCAGCGCCAGTAGCAACAGGGCGAAGACGAACAACCGATTGGTGAACTTGCACATTTTCACAGCAGCGGATGGCGACACAGGACCGATGTGCTTCAACGGCGTGCGGCGAATGAGTCGAGTTTCTTAGTGGCGGTGAAGGTAAGCCCACCTGGACTAGGAGACCACGAAAACCCGATTGCTGGACTCAGTTGAATGGCCGACGATCAGACCAAAGACTTCCGCATTGCCAGGGTTCTGTGGGAATCTTCTGAACCGTGCATTTCTAATGCTTCCTAGCAACCACACAAGCTATTCGAAATGCGAGATGGGAGGCACAAGATATCTTTATACATTTGGTTCTACAAATCAGAGGAATGGTCTTTGTAAAGAACACTTAATTAATTAAAATAAAATAAGTAGTAAACTAATTTTTCCTTTTATATGCTAAAAGATCATCATTCTATTATCAACTGACGATTCGATAGAGTTGTTAAATGTGTTAGCTTATTTTTGTCAACACATTTAAAATCTTAAGTAATTTTTGTAGCCCCCTTAATAACTTCAATTTATTTAATGTTTAATTGTCATCACACATTCGATATTAAAAATTCCTCATCTTATTTTGGGTTTGAAATGAGCTCGTAAATGTTAACCTCGATTCCGAGCTAAGCTTAGTAGAAATCGAAAATCATCATACCTATACTAATTTGCAATATGTCTTTGTCCAGTCCGAGGCTCTGTTGACTTTTCCACTTACCTCATCTCGCTGCAGTTCTGGGCGCAGGTTCAATGACTTGGCCACAGGAAGAGGCTGGCCGGGAGCACGATCATCATTCTCTGTAAACTGGTTTCGCATAGAAAATCTCCACACAAATAATGATGGAGCAGTTGGCCTTTATGTGTGGAAAGCACTTGCCACTAGTGGCCGCCGGCTGTCAAGATGCTGGCCTCATCCTTCAGCGCATCATCATCATCAGAGCGCCTACTTCCGCAATTGGTCTAAGGCGAACATCTAACCGTTGATTTACAGTTGGGCACAAGTTCATAATAATAATTTAATTATTACTAGAAAGGATGACGGTTACGTTTTTTTTTATTTATTGGTAAGACAGTTTTGTCAGCTTAACTCTAGAGTGTGTGTGCAAAGTAAAATGAAACTAACATTTAGGCTGGCAGTCTGGCAGTTCTCGCTCCTCCCTCAGTAGCCCTCGATCTGGCGGCACGCCCCATAGCTATCCCGACGCTCTCCACGGGCGCAGCGCGCCAAGCCGTCACGGAGCAGGGTCCGGGAATCGGTCAGGTCGTCGTCATCGGCCAGTAGATCGAAGCTGACTATTTCAGGCTCGGCCGCTTGCACCTTTGTGGGCTCCTCCTCCAGTTGCCAGGAGCTGCGAGCTTGGTCCACGAAGTAAGATGGGGCATCAATCGGTGGATACATTCCATTACCACCGCCTCCAAACTCGCTGCGGTAAATGGGAGCACTAATGGAGCGCGGACTACTGGCGTAGTCACCGCCTGTCAGACGATTGGTGTTAAGGTAGCTGTCTCCGCGTAGGGAGCGGGAACTGCGGAAGTACTGGGATCCGGGGTTGTTGTAGCCCTCGAAGAAATTCGATCCCGCACTGCTGCTGCTGCTGCTGCTACTGCCGGTGGCCACTGGTGGCAGGGCCTGGATCAACTCTGGCTCCGCCTCGAGGTGAAAGGGCTTGAACAGCTGTGGCATGGGAATAAGTTGTGGCGGCAGTACGTCCACCTGCTGGCGATGCAGACGCTGCGCCTGCTCGGGATCGCTGGCCGAGAGGTCCACGTGGTAGGGAGACCGACCCTCGATGTATTCTGGCAGAGCCGCAGCTGGCAAGGAATCCTGGTGCTTTTGCTGCTGTAGTTTCTGGAGATGGCTCTTTTGGTAGAAGGACTTCAAGGGGCTGCTCCTGAGGGGATGCTTGCGCTTGCTGGCGCCACTTGCCTTGGTGGATCCTCTGCCAAGTAGTTCCAACAGGCTGAGCCCCTCCTGCGGACCAGGTGGAATCAGCAGGATCATAAAGTTCTCTAGGTCGGCGCGAATATTGTACTGTCCCTCCTGCCTCTGATCATAGGTGATGGTCCGACGACGCAACGAGTCTGATTCCTCTAATCCGACGGCCACTGGAATGGGCGGAGGCTGCAGCGCGATGGGCTGGCCACTGGACCCGCTGGACTCGATTGCCTGGGGCGGGGCCATGGCAGGGAAATGTTCCTCCTTTATGATGGTCCCCTGTTCAGCAACAGCAGCCGCTGCGAGGGAAGGCAGAGACTCCGTGGTAGATACCAAAGGGCTGGCAGAGATCAGCGTCTCTGCTGCCAACAGCAGAAGCATGAATGTCTTCCAGGCCATCTCTTTGCACTGATGATGCTTTTGTCTCCTGGTCAGATTGCTCCGTTCAGTGTTCTGGACTCGTGCGCTTCTGCCTCGCAACTGATTCCCAGTCCGACGGGAGAGCTTCGATGTCAGCGTCGACGTCGGCGCAGGCGCAACTTTCATATTCTAGCGCTGCCATTGCCGATACACTAAAACAAATATTAAAGCATATTACATATTAATTAAAAAAAAAATTAATTAAATTACACAAATACAAATTATACTCGATACCGATCAATAACTGCTTTGTATGTTATCAATATTTTTCAAATCAATATTTTATTTATTTTTTCCACAAGCACTTTACAAACATATATGCACATGTAACACGTTCCATTTTACTTACTGACAATTCTGTTTTTTTTTCTGCGTGTGACTCCTCTGCTGCTGCGGCTTTCTTCTCTTTTCTGGATGCTCGATTCTCGTTCTGGTTTTGGCTTTTATTTATGCCACTTACTTAGTGGCCCGTCTCTTTTTGTTTGGCCGTGCCCATTTCGACTGCGTGACTTGGTAGCAGTCGTCCGGGCGTCCGTCTCTGTTTATTGATATTGGCCAGCCGTTAGGCGGGGTGGGCGGGTTAGCGGCAGCGCGGTTCTCACCACCGGGCACAGTGGGGTTTGGACTTAAAATTCACGCTAAATGGCTAACAAGGAAACGTTTGGTTCTCGCCCATTGACCAGCAGGCGGCTAACAGGCAGAACACGTACATAAGTCGTACTACGCAACCCCGGCTGCTGTCACCTGAGCAAACGATATCAATGCGATCATGAGGGTTCCATTAAGATTGATTTATGAATTCATTAAACATAGGTGCAGCACCTATTTACTCACATGGCGGCGCTTACAAATAATGTTCTACACAGATTTTGGGAATTGTTCATTAATTGAAGCAACCAAAGTCATACATATATAAGTACGTATTAATATCAGATGCGTAGTATTATCTTATTGTTTTATATATCCAAATGTTTATCAGTGAACCATTAAAATAAAATCAAGAAAGAAGTAAACTTTGCCGAGCCGAAGTGTATATATTATATTTTTTTTGAGTTATTACAAAAACACTCGTCACATGTTATGGTGGACGTAACATTTTCCGTATCCAATTTTTCTGCAGAACCTTTTGGGAAATCTAGAAGTCATTAAAAATGTCCATATCTCGGAGACCATCGTCCGATAACTCAATATTAAGCTCTAAGATCCAAATAAATTGGAATCCATAGACTTTAAATATAACCGACTGATAAGAGCATTGAAAAAAAAAGTAAATTGTTGACCCAAAAACAGCCTCATTACCTACAAATTGTTTTTAATTTTTGTTTGTTTTGTAGGATACTTACATGTGAATTTGACAAATTGTTTAATTTGCAGTGTGTAATCTCAGTTAAGTTGTCAGCAAGCATACATAAATCAGGCGGACAGGAGTTTATCTCAAAAATCGGCTTCAACTTTTCAAAATACTTTGTTTTATTTTTATTTGTTGTATACTGTTGTCTTGCTTTTTGCACACTGCGAACCTCACGAATAGGTTTCATACAATAAAAGCGTGCTGTGGCGCTTTGGACGACGTCACATTACTACAGTTGAATGACATTGAGGTTTACTTTAATAATAATGTATACGCTTATGTGTGTTCAAATAATTAGAGGTCTTTGCGGTTATTTTAGTTTAGAATTATTGCTGTTGCGGCGTTTATGTGTTCGCTTTTGTGGAGCAGTTATAAATAAAACAATGGAATTAAATTAGGCGTAGCACATGCAAATTATTCGATTAGGTAAACACCGAAATACGGATGACGAAAGCGAGCTTTGTGTAGGTAATAGTGAATATTTGGTATGCAATACAGTTAGAAAGAAGTTAAAAGCATAATTGAGTTAATGGACTGCAACTCGTCTGGCCGCGATTGTGATCTATCAACTAATACTTATGTGATATCTTAGCAGCAACGCAGAATACTCGTTATGCCTTTGTTCATGCAATTGATCTTCTACGATAGGTCATTGTAGAATTATTTTTAATACAGAAATCGTAGTCGTCATTATAAGTTTAAGTTTAAGGGTTATCATTGGAAGAGAGCATTACATTAATCAAAGTCCTTTGGGATAGGCCGAAACAGGCTCCAAACACTACTGCAGCACTCACTAGGATGTCCGTTGTTTAAATATATATTCTAACTATATGACAAATTATACATAATCTCACACGATCGATCGTTTTAACTAAACAGCCTCCATAATGTACAGACAAAATGTGCAACAAAAATCGCAGTTAAAATTAAAAGTCGGCGCTATTCCCGGAAAAAGACGCATGCAAATAAGTAGCTTGCGTTTGTCTACTCATTCTTCTTCGACGGCCCCTCGTACGTATCCAGATTTTGTTTCTCCAACTTCTCCCCGAGCAGGGTCTTCTTCTCCTCTAGCGGCACTCTTTTGTGCACTGTGAAGCAGACGCGGTTAAAGTGCTCGCACATCTGATTCACCACGCTGGCTCCGTAGTGCCAGTGACTCAGGGTGGTCACCAAAAGCAGCATGTAGAGCAGCGGCCTCTCCAGCAATGGCAGCCACAGGCTCAACGCGAAGGAGATCACGAACATGGGCGTCTGCCAGTGCCAGACCTCGCTCCTCGTCACCGACATCTGGCAAACAATCAGACGGCACTGCAAAAAACAAGTAAAAATAGTGTGAAAATAAGGCCAAGTAGGAATAGAAGTAGAGACAAGGGATGGACCTAGGGATGTATATTTAAAGAACCCATATGACCAGTGGGTCAACATTTTTAACTTGAGATCCAAACTAAAAAAAAAATAATACTAACCACGAAACCTCACAGAGACCAGAGACCAAAATTTGTTCTTAAAATATGGATTTTTGATTTTTTTTCAACAAAATATGAATAATAATAAAAGCATTATATGGATATAATTTAACTATTCTGACTTTAATTTTAAACTCGTCCAAACTGTAAAGTTTTAAACACACATTCTTCTAGTGAGTGTGAATTTTGTCTCGTAGAATTTGCTCAATCATCGGATCGTTTTCGTGGGGAAAGACAAATGTGCCTCTGTCTTCTTTAAGGTAGCGGTGAGCTCGATCCGAGTACCAGCCATAGATCTGGTTAACGGTCATTGGTTGAGGCGTGCTGTGCTTGAACTCGTACTTTTGCGCAACGTCCCCATCGTCGGAATCGATGCTAGCCATTCTTTTAGCGTTCTTCAGCGAGTCTGGGTCAAGCTTCTCCCGTATGTGCCGGATCTCGGTATCTGTACAATTGAAATATGGCCAGTCGTGTCGAGCGTAGAACTTCAGGGATAATGGACGCTCATATTCTGCGGTGGTGGTGTACACAAGATCTTTAAGCGATTCGCGACCTTCTCTTTCGTTCAGCTTTTCCTGTTCCTGGGCGCATCGCCGACCACCGCAGCAAAAGGGCGGCATTCCGAGGAAATGTTTTTCGGCCTGTGTTTATTCTTTTTATCAAAGTCGAATGCCGATACGGGGCAAGTCAAATGACTCATTAAAAGTTGTTGGCAGTTGTTTGGCAGTTAACTCCAGGCCAAAAGGGGCCACTACAGATGTTGACACACCCGCCCCTATCTAGACTATTATATGATTCAACCTTACACGCGACACTGTTTTGATAAAGCAGAGTAAGGCCAGTGTGAATATTTTGCATTTTTAAATGATTATTTTTTTCCTGGAATTGTATGCATTGCCTAATTACATCATTTTTGATTATTTTAAAGGATATGTATCATTTAATAAAATTGGCTTTGAAAGTATAAATAAAATATAACGGACAAGAATTTTCGACTTATCGCACATACATATGTATTGCAGCTTTAAAATATCGAATTATTTATACCCCTTTGCGTCAAAAATCTACACAGTGTCGATATATTTTAATTATCACAGTATGCGAAAAATCAACAGAGTCGCTCTAATTAAACGGGTTTTGGAAGGTCACAAAAATAAAAGTTTGGTTATTTATGGGAACAAGAGATGGGTCACGGCTAAGCTCTCTATTTAAATTCCTGCCAAATTAGTGCTGGACTTACGCTGACATTAGAGAAGATGGTGCCGCTCAGCATGAAAATGGCCCTCGGATCCGTTTCCATAATGTCGTTGGGCGAGACATATGGCCAGGCCAAAAGGATGATGAAATAGGTAAGAAAAGGCCACATCGGTCGGATTGCCTCCCAGAACGACAGTAGGCGGCCAGTCCGTTGCTTATAAGAACTAAGACAAGATTGCTGTTTTAGTAAATTATCAACAATTATATTAAGCGTTCGACTTACTTGTACACATTAATGATGACTAGCGGAAGATTGGCCATGGCGCTGACATGTAGCACCGCCTCCATGACATTGCCCAAAGGCAGGGTTCCGTAGGAGCCCAACGGCAGCTCGAACTTCCAGCGCTCGAAGCCCATCCACCAGGTGACCAAGTACATGGCCGTGCTGCCCCACATGCTCAGATCATAGCCCCACGGCAAATACAGGATGCCGGTGTTGTACTTCTCCCAGTGCGACACGAAGAAATTGAAGTAGACCGTCAGGCAGACGTAGTACATTCGCATCGGCCGCACCGAGTACACGCGGCTCCTGCCAAAAATGCTGTACAGGCAGGTCGGTATCAGCATGGCCGTGTACGAGTCCAAGCCGTGGTCGAAGAGCTCACCCAGCGGGCCGGACAAGCCGATGCGGCGCGCCTGTTTCCCGTCGATTCCATCCAGGGTGTAAGCCACGAATATGTTGATGCCTGTGCTAAGCCAGACCCAAGAAGGAATGGGTGTTGTGCCCTCTTCACCGGAGCTGGCCTCGAAGTTCCAGTCGTAGTACGACAGTAGCACCAGGTTCATGGCGCTGAACAGGAAGCCCAGAAACGTCATCAGGTTGGGCGCAAACCAGCGCGGGAAGAACTGCGATGGGAGGGGTGGGATGGGCGCTAAGTATTGATTTTTGCAGGCAATAATTTCGCAGAGCGGCACTCACCTTGACCAGCCAATTCCAGAAGGGATGCATGACGTACTGACTCAGCGGTGAGGTGTCGATGGCACTGTACTGTAAGAAAATAAAATATTTAGATTAAAGCGGGAAACTCCTCAACTATAAGGTCGGCCCGAATACGAATGTTAGGTCTCAGTCTGGTCTTAATTCTAAATATAGAACTTAATGAACCTAAGTACAGAGTACCGAGAACTGGTTTGGTTTTCTTGGAACTTTTTCGGCAGAATTTATGATGGTACAGCTGCCTCTGACGCCGCCGCCACCGCCCACAAACCCTATTCAAACATCCTTTTGCCCACCTTGTAGTTGTCGAAGCCATTGATCTGATCCCGGGTTAGGTATTGGTGGTCCATCCAGCGTCTAAATAGCTTCTGCATTTTGGCTTTTTGATCGAGATCGGAAGTATTTGTTAATCTGAACGGAAAAACACGCGACAGCCGGCTGCAAGGAGAGCGGTGGAGAGGAGCGAAGCGGGCGGGTGTGTGATATTAGCAGCGTTTAATTAACTACAGCCAGAACATTTTGCAAATTTTTTGAACCGAATCGAACTCGAAGCGAACGTTAATAGCAAAATTGCAATGCATAAAATAAGGCGCGCGCCGGGCTGTAGCTTGCGTTTATTTTTTTTTATTGCAAATGCTGATTTAATTTCTGCCGGCCGCCGCCGTTGTTGATAATACAAATATATCGATATTTTTTCTAAAGATGATTTATTTATATCACGATTTTTGGTTTTCCTAACAATCGAAATTGCGATATTTTTATTTGATATGCGATATTTCTTTTCAATTAATTAATTAATTTTAATAAATCTTCATTCTATGACTTTATTTGTGTGAAACAAATGTAAACAATAAGCTTCTTCAATTTCCTTTTAATATATATATTTTTAAAGATTAATAATGGCAACAAAAACTAAAAAAAAATAAGATACTGCTTCATAAATACACTAAGAGCGTCGCTTTGCAACACTTAAATTATACAGTAGCGTGCACGAAAATAGTAGTCACCAAATAGTAGCTATAAGGTTATTGTATTCAAAATAATGCATAAGTTCTCGAGTTATTACACCAGTGGACGACACATTTCTAATTTCCCTGCTGGGCCTAACTCGCTGCACACGAAACGAAAAAGACAGAAAAACATTCTTCAAATGTCTTCTGTTGATACGCTGACACGCTGAGAAAATGTTCGCTGATTTATAATTACATCGAAATAAATTCTATTATGATTATTTTTTTAATATTTAGGTAACTATGATATACAAAATTTGTATTGTGTTTTAAAGAATGTAAAATCAATTCAACATCTTTATATTAAATATAAAATAAAAAGTTAAATTATGATTTTTAAAAATACATTACAAAATACTACTTGGGTTTAAAAATATATTTTGTTTCTGAAAGTCCAAAAGTTTTAAATTTATAGAAAAAATATTTTCTATATTTTACCCTTGAATTGAAAGAATATAAAGAAAGTTATTCCGAGTATTTTTAACTGGAGGATATACTTAATTAATAAACAAATTTTGTTTTCTTAGGACCCCACAGTCTCCTTATTTTACCATTTTTAAATATATTTCAAAAATATAACCAATATTTTATAAACTAAATTAAACCATACATTAAACAAGAGAGGAAGTTAACTTCGGCAAGCCGAAGTTTTCCTTCACTGAGTTCTGTGCTTCTGACTGATATTATAATTCCCCAAAAGGAGTATTAAAATTTAAATATTTATCCATCGTTTTATAAGATAATTTTTTGGAAAAATAAATCTTAAAAATTTTATAACTAGACTAAAAATACATTAATTTGAATTCGGAAAACTGTCCTGAGTTAGTTTTTATAGGGCTAATAAAACTGCATACTGAATTACAATTTATTTTAAAATTAATTTTTTCATTTTTTTTGGTTTACAATTTCAACAATTGGTTAAATTGTTAAAAATATTGAAAAAAATTGTAAAATTTTTTTCCCACCAGACATGACCAGATCGACTCGGCTGTTGATGCTGATCAAGAATATATATGGTTTATTGGGCCGGAAATGACTCCTTCACATTGTTTTGTGCTTCTGACAATAAATTTCAATAAAAAAATTTTACCCCAGACACGGCAAGATCGTCTCGGCTATTGATGCTGATCAAGAATATAGTATGTATATACTCTATATGGGTCGGAAAGGTCTCCTTCACTGCGTTGCTAACTTCTGACTAAAATTATAATACTCTGCAAGGGTATTAAAACAAAATATTTGCATTCAAATAAGCGGCTATTCCTATGACCCCAGTTGTTATATGCGCCTGCATATGAGGAAAGATTTTTAATCAATCCAATTAAGTTGCATTTGGTGTACTTGTATGTATTATATACATATATGTACATAACTGTATAAAATATGCATCTGTTTAAGTGCACTGAATGCCAATTAAAAATTTATTACCGACCTCAATTGCTATAAAGGTGTAAGAGTAAATGCATTGAGCTATTTTTTCATTACACCATTGCACAAATAAAATGAAATTCACACATGAACAAACATGTGCATGTTTAAAACTGTATGGATGGGCTTTATTTATTGTAAGGACGTTTCAAAAATTTGTGTTACAGCTAACAAATCACATTACGTTAGAAAACATACAAATGGATGGATACAAAATAAATCTGACTAATTCGCATAACAAAATGTGTCTAAAGAGAGTGTAAAACATATTTATTTAATTAACGCTTATGCCTATTGCAGTTGCAATTATTTATTAGCTCGGTTGAGTAGGAGTCTTCGGATTAGTTATTTCATGTGTTAGTTGCTCTAATAAATTCGCCACGAATGTCAATAGATCGATCGGTTAGTTTGACTTTTTGAGATTCTTTTTGCGTATATTTCCGGGGCAACCACCGGCACTAAGCAGATGCAACTTCCAGCCGCCATCCTGGGGCAGGTGAACGTCGTCATGACACAGTGGACAACGGGCGGCTCCAGTTTTAAGTTCTGGAAAATAAAATAAATTAATTGGTGACTCCCTATGAGACATGAGCGACTTACCCCGGCAATAGTCTTCCATTTGATGTAGTTCATAAAGTTGCTTATGCACCGATTCAGTACAGCGGACACAGATCACATAGCTCTCCTTGGCATCGCATTCCACTTTTGGGAGAGTAATAAATAAATGTAGTAAGATACTATGATGATACTTTCAACATACTTGTAAGGTGATAGTTGAGGGCCGCTACTTCCAGCACTTGACTGCACTGCGGGCACTTGGTGAGGAAAGGACACGACTTCCAATAGTGGCGATCTAGTTGGTTTACGTCGCTGCCAGTACATGACCAGTCACAGAAGGGACAATGTCTTAAAAGAAGCAGAAAGAACATATATTAAAATTATAAGTTAGGTATTTTTTTGTTGATTTGAAACCCTAGGGAAATCACAACGATTTCTGTGGCATCCCTGTACACATGATACTCACATTTTGGGCGAGTTGTCCTCGGTGGACTCCGAGTTAGAGGCAGAACCCTTGCGAGAGTTGGAGGCAGATAGCATAGAGCGCTTTAGTTGCTCATTGTACTGCTGCTTGCCATTGCAGCTAGCAAAACCATTGCTGGAGCTGGGCAGCGAAACGACCAATCCTTGTGCGCTTCGGTTCTTTAGTCGTTTGGCATCCGAACTAGTGGAGGCCTTTTCCGGAGGTGGCGTGATCGCATCCCCCGAACTGTGACCACCTCCCGGGTACTTGTTGGCCTCGAGCAGCTCCTGCTTGCGGTCCAGATCTAGCTTATCAAACTCGGTGAAGAGTTGACGGTACAGGAGATTCCGGCGCGTGATATCGTCGTCGGGAGGAAGCTGCTTGCGCACCAGGCGCGGATTGACTTTGTAGACGAGAAGCAGGATGCGCTCCGCCACCTTTCTTACAGGCTCCGCAGGATGGTGGATGCCGGAGCAGCCGCACTCTGAAAGTGCCCGGCAGGTGAGACCACTGTGCTTATCTGTGCTGATGCCCTGTGTATGCACCAATTGCTCCAGCATCTGAAGGCGACTCATGGCCAGCCGCTGGTGGGTGCCGGAGCCGACGCTGCGCGACAGTGCCGGGGCCACCAAGTTCTGCTCTACAACCTCAGGGCAAGCGGCTATGCTCAGGATCGTGTGCTGGGCGAGAGTGTGCAACCGCGCCGACGGGTCACCGGACTTGGCCAGCAGTTCGGGAAGTAGACGGTCCACACAACGAGCCACTTCACTGGGCGAAACACGTCCTGGTACATACTCCAGGAAGAGCACCCGCACCGTTTCCGTGGCTTGGTTAAACACAGAGTAGACTGCGTCTCGTACCGCTCGGTGGAGGAGCAGTGCAGCGCTGCGGGCCACCTTGTTGGGACTTGCGGCGTGCTCGTTACAAGGCGTCTCTTCCTCAACTTCGTGCTCCTTTAGGAAGTTACGCAGGCGCAACAAGCCATCTTCGCGATCCTGAAATTGCCGGGAGTAAAACTGCTCCACCTATGTAGATGATTTAAAAAATTTGAATAAAATTAGTAACAAAAAGCATAGCTGGAATAGCAATTCAAATAATTTCCAACCGACATAGAAAATAGGTTTTACACCTTTTATTTTTAAGTAATGTTTAAAATATTGCTGAGTGCACTTACCAGTTCACTGCCGAAGACCAGTATAGGGAGGGCTGCCTGGCGGCGCTCACGGTCGTTCAAACGCGAGCGCCCCCGATTGGGATCCGCTTCCAGCAACGCGTTGCCTTGGCACTCCCTTAAAAATTCATTAGTATTTGAACTGTGAGCGGTTTGATTTGATTTTTTTTATAGGAATGGCAACGTTTACGGGTACATTTACGGGTTATAGAAGTAGATAAAAATACGAAAAAACGTAAATCAATTTATAATTAAATGTAAAAAGTCAAGACGAACGTCCCCACCATAAAACTTCCTTTCGCTTTTGTAAATTAATTCCTTGTATAATTATACTTCTCGAAGAAGATTTGCTAAAATAGAAAATTAAAATAAATTCTCCTAGCTTAGTACTCAAGAGAATTGTTTTTTAAATACACACGTTCATATACCCATACACTTTAAAATAATTGTTCAAACTAAATAATATATTAGTTTAAATTGAAATTTGAAATAAAACAATCGACCGTTATTTTGTGTATCGATTATATTAGTACTGGCTATCGCCAGTGTTGAAAATCTTTGGAGGAGCTAAGTCTACGGCAAACGAGTCGTCATGCAACACTGAAATCCGACAACTATTTAAACAAAAACATAAGCAACCACAATTGTTTACCTATTTTTACACACGTTCTACAGACACGCGGTACTTACTGTCGCAGTGTAGGTATGGCCCGTTCCTCGTAGTCTTCGTACGAGTTGCGCGGAACGCTCTTGTTTCGCCGCCGCAATGATCCCTGCCTACTGGACATCGGTGAACTGTGCCGCGACGCCAGGCGTGGTGACTGTGGCAGCTCGTCGTGCGATTTCCGCCAGCCGCCAAGTGTGGGTGTGGGCGTCGGCTGCAGAGAAGCGGGAGCTGGAGCAGGAGCAGGAGCCGCCACTGCGTTGTCATTGCTTGCCTGGCCTTGAGACCCGTCCGTGGAGGACTTCTCGTCCAAACTGAGGCTGGCCATGCTCTTGGGACTGAATGCAGCCTCGGCCAGCGCCTGAGCCACCTCTTGCAGACTGGGGGCCGCCGGCAGACTGGGCTTTCCGCCCGCATAGATCTCACAGCTCTGGTCGTTGGCACTGAGCACGCCCTGCGCCTCGAGCAGCTGCTGCACCTGCAGCTGGCGCAGCACCGCTGTCCGATACATTTCGATCTGGTCCTTGCGCAGCCGAGCCGTGGTGAAGTCCTCCTGCTGCACCGCCTGCCGTTTCGCCAGGGCATAGCGACCCAGGCGCTCGCCGGCGTTTCTAAGAGCGGTCATGCATAGCTTCAGCTTGCGGGCGTACTCGAATCGCTCGGCACAAACGGCCTGCGCCTTGCGCTGCTCCAGCTCCCGGATGTACTGGACGATGGACTCCTCGACGTACATTGAGAAGAGCAAGTCGTCGCATACTGAAGCAAGTGCCAGTTCGCCGGTAGCTGTGTCCAACGGTGGGGCGTCGCTGCCTGTGTGGTGCTCTTCGCCATTGTTGGCATTGTTGGTTGGGCTCAGCTCCAGGTCCTCGCCCAACACGTTGACGGCCAGCAGAGAGATCTGACTTGTAGCATTGAACTCGTTGCCGTGGACCCCGATTAGGCGAAGCTTCAGGTGCGTACCCCTCCGCGGACTAACAGTGACGCTCTGCAGCTCCCTGGACTTGTAGTTGGTGTATGCGTTGTCTGCCAGGGCCACAAAGCCAAGGAAGTCAAAGTACTGCGACGACGGTGTGCTGGGCAGGGATTTGGGCGAGTAGTGCAGCCACAGCTCCACTTTCTCAGCTGTAAAAGAAGAATTGTTAGGCTTAATTCAGAATTAAAATTGGTTTCCACTTACGTATGAGATACTGGTGGGCCAGAAGTTGGATGCGATAAATCTTGGCAGGCTGGTGGAAACGGAGGATTATGTCGTGGGTGGTGAGTCCGCTGTCCGGAGCACTTCGCCAGCCGTGAACAGTAGGTCCGTGCGTGTTAAGCTCGCTGGCCGGAAAGGAAACATCCTCGTCTAGACAGGCGCAAAAAATTATCAAGTCAGCATTATGTGCAGGGTTTAAGAGCTGCAAATCAGCAGGTGACAACACACCTCTCTTTAAAGTTAATACCTGATATCACACTGAAATTCTCTTTCGCACTTTCTGAACCCCCTCCGCACCATTTACATTTTTAAATACAGTTGTGGTCGAAAAAACAATTTAAATATTTTCAAGAAAGTGTTTTAACATAAAACAAATTTTTAATTGATATTATTGAGAAAAGGGGATTAAATCGAATATTTTTATATATAATTTGGGTTATTTAATAGTCATTTTATCATAATTTTACTTAATTATGATGTAAGACCATTTTTTAGTGTGTAAGCTGGTGCTATTATTTTCCTAACAACTGTACGGCTCGTATCTCAATTGTGTTTTCCTCTGTATGCCTATCGCTCTCACTCTCATTCTCTCTGTTTGGTATTTAAGCGATGACAAGTCGACCCGCGAGGTTAGTCGTCACTTAGCCGGTCGTGTTTCTGGGGTAAACTATTCTACGCCTCGTAGTCAAATATATTTGCTATCTGGTAGTATAAGCAACTATCAGATTCTTAGCTATATTTATTAAAAGGTCATAAATAAATACCAGTAATGCCGGAGGGCTACACCGGTGCCATGGCCTGGCTGCAAATCCAGAGCCTGCTAAACAGCATAAATCATATGCTGATCTTCCTGGTGGCCGCATTCTTTTTCGTGCTGGCGCGCAGCCTGGACTTCAAGGACACTGCCATGCATATGTTCATGACTGGCGTCGGAGTGAGTTTTCGTGATAAGCGTGTAATCATTATGCTTCGATTTGTATAGTGAACATGCAACGTCACTTGTCATGGTATCTTATCGACCTACCGTCTTAAACCCTTTCCCTGCTCTCAACAGTTCCACGTCCTAATCGCCCAGGCCATGATGTCACACTACAAAGTTAATCCCGTCACTCGTTGGCTGTCGCACCGCAACAAGTCGCGATTCCATGCCATCCTGCAAATCGTAGGCGGCAGCATGGTTCTGTTGGGGGGAATCGGAAAGTTTTCAAACAAGGATGTTCACTTCAACACATGGCACGGAAGAGTGGGTAAGAGTCACCAGATATGTAGAAACTCTATCCTCCAGTTCCCTAATAATAACGATCACTTTCAGGTGCTGCTGCCACCTTTGGCTGTGCGGCCAGCATCGTCGGAGGCTTTGTCAACTATTTTCAGCCAAAGTTCGCTTTGAAGTTCTTTCCCCCATCGGAGATGCGCTTCCGCCACAACTTGTTCGGTCTCCTCACATTCAGCTTGGGCATGGGAGCCATCTATCTGGGCTACTACTCCAAGTTCTTCACCAAGTATGTGGACAACGACTTTATTCCAGGCATGATGCTGGTCACTGCCCTGGTGTATGTGCTCACACTCATCTCGCCGGCCCTCTCCCTTCTGACTAAGCTCAGGTATAGGTCTAAGAAGAAGACGGAGAAGCAGGTCCAGTAGATTCTGGGCAGGGGAACAAAGCAGATACCACTGAGGCTAACATGACTTTGACAGTACAAAAATAAAAATCTTGGCGCCTCGCCAAATTTAAATATCTGGCTGCAACTCTAATTGAATACGCAGACGGAAGAAGAGGCGATATGCAACCGGCAATCTGTCAATGGCATAATGAAAAATTATGGCCAGAGCCGTTGCAGTGGCTTATAGCCGTCCACGGACGCAATGGTCCATGCAAAATCGGCAGAATCTGTGACAAATTGTGACAGATTGTAAGCCAATTAGGCTGGAGTTAAATAGCTCGTTTGTATTCCTATATTGAATCCTAACGTCCTGGCGCACTAGGCGTATACGTGACTTATCGATTTCTCAAGTGCAATGGGGTTGCGAAAGGAAGGGACTGGGACAAGGATAACCGAGTGCTTTCGGTCAACTTCAGCCGGAACTATAATTAAAATAAAGAACGAAAAGGGAAATCATAAAATATTGAAAGTAAATGCAAAACAAGAATTTAGAACTAATAAATTCACAACATTCTATTTGTTTACCTGAGGCAAATACTACGTTGAACGGTATTTTTTTGGCCATGCTGGCTACGTTAAAAACCCACTACTATGGAGAGGCTCACCACTCGCACGTGCGAGACTTCCGCTTGCACATTGAACAACAATTTGATAGCGGCAGATCTAGAAGGACTAAACAGGAAATTCCTGCACAAAATCACCAGCCAAACCGTTTTGCCAATTGTCTATCGATACCGATAAGTCTATCGGTATTAAAACGTAATCGCACTCTATCAGCTGTTTGGCATTTGGCACTCACCAACACTGTCATAATTGGTATTAGAATTATTTACATGGTTTCAAACGAATAGACATGCCAACAAATGCTCACAAATACAGCATTCTGCTGCCCACCTACAACGAAAAGGATAATTTGCCAATTATAATATGGCTAATAGTGAAATACATGAAAGCCAGGTGACGAGCGAACCTCTAAAGGTCTCAAAAATAGCCATTGCAAGTTCACCTTTTGCAGCGGATACGACTACGAGGTGATTGTTATTGACGACGGCAGTCCGGATGGGACGTTGGACGTGGCCAAGGATCTTCAGCGCATCTATGGTGAGGATAGGATTGTGCTGAGGCCTCGCGGATCCAAGCTGGGATTGGGCACTGCCTACATTCATGGCATCAAGCACGCCACTGGAGACTTTATTATTATCATTGACGCCGACTTGAGTCATCATGTGAGCATAGATAACGGGGCGAAACTGACGTGGGATTGGAATTAATGTTAAATTGTCCTTCTTCTCTAGCCCAAGTTTATACCAGAGTTCATTCGGCTGCAAGAGAGCGGAGACTACGACATTGTTTCGGGCACTCGGTACGCCGGAGACGGCGGTGTATACGGCTGGGATTTCAAGCGCAAGCTCATCTCGCGTGGCGCAAACTTCCTGTCTCAGGTGCTGCTGCGACCAAATGCCAGCGACCTGACAGGCTCGTTCCGCCTGTACAAGAAGGATGTGCTGGAGAAGTGCATTGCCAGCTGCGTGTCTAAGGGCTACGTCTTCCAGATGGAAATGCTGGTGAGGGCGCGTCAGCACGGCTACAGCATCGCCGAGGTGCCCATAACATTCGTAGACCGCATCTACGGCACCTCCAAGCTCGGCGGCACTGAAATTATCCAGTTTGCGAAAAATCTGCTGTATCTGTTTGCCACTACATAAAAATGAGACCTCCGGCTGATGACTAGATTTTTGAAGAGTTTTAATTTCTTTGGATTTCCTTTGCTTTGTTTTGTACATTTGGTAAGATTTTTTCAAAGAATTTGTTCATACAACTAATGAAATATGCATGAGAAATTGTTTGCCGTATTTATAATAATCCAGAGATCCTTCTTCTGGTTTACGTTTCTTTTATAATTTGAATAATGATAGCTAGCGTTAATTGATTTAATTACTCAAGTCGAAAATTTTGTGCTGGTTGTCGGGATTGCCGTACAGAGTGCCGCCACAATCGTCCTCCAGAGCGTCGCCCGATCCGCTGCCATAATTCTTGAGGGCCAAAGTCAGCAGGGAATTGCGATCCTTGAGGGCCAGCACAACGAAGGCTCCGTTAGGCAGTATCTCGCTGGTGCTCACCTGAGCCGGTGGCTTGAAAGCGGCCAGGGATTTTGCTGTGTAAAAAGAGAGCAATTAAGACTCCAGTATTAAGGTTGCCAGAGATTGTCTTACCAGAATTGAGCTCCCACATGCGAATAGCGCCGTCACGGCCCTCTTTGTCGTAGGAGAGCAAAACCTTGCCAAGCGGATCCAGCTTTAGGAAAGTCACAGGGGCATTGTGGCCTATGAGAGTGCTTTTGCAATTTCCTGTGACCAGGTCCCAGATCAGGATCTTTGCATCTTCCAGGCCGGCTATGACGCAAGCATTGACCTGGGAGATCGCCAGTGAAACTGTATTGCAGCTGGGCTTCCACTTCTTAAACAGAGTGCCGCTCTGCAGGTCGTACACCACAATGAAGTTCGGAGTCGTCGGCTCATTCAGCTCCTTGGCCACCACGCAAACATAGGAGCCCTCGTGCGTTATCGCCGAGAGTGAGGTGAGGAAGTCATGGTGCGGGATTCGGAGGTCGTAAAGCAGCTTGCGCTGCGACAGGTGCCATACGAGCAGGGGAAAGGGCTTCTGAGTCTCATCGCCGCAAACCAAAATTCTGCAAATCAAAAATGAGATTTTAAAAACTTTCTATATTTGAGAATACAGTTGATATTACCGTCCGTCGCCGGAGACCAGCAGGGAGTTGAGGAAGCGATCTTCGCCTGCCTTAAAGGTGGTCACGCAGTCACCCGACTCCAGGTTCATTAGGTTGACGTACATGCGGTTCCGGGATAGGCATACCAAGTGGTTCTGGTCGTGCAGTCCAAAGTATGGCATCTTCTGGTTCATCACTCCCTTTAGAGTAACCTGTGCATTGAACACAAATAATACTATATAAAGGTATATATCCTCCTATCAAAGACCTACCTTAAACTTGCCCTCGTCAAGATTAATGACACGGATCTCGCGCCGACAAAGAACTGCTGCCTCGTAGCTGCCGACCGGGCACATGGCTGTCGGCTGCTGGATGCCCTGCAGCTCCCGGATGCGACAGCAGTTCTTCACATCCCAAATGCAGATTTCAGCTCGTTCTGTGGAGAGGGAGGCGACATAGCAGCCGGGCTGGGGAAGATTCATCAGGACGTCGTAGCCCTTCACCGTGGAAGTCGCAGTGGGAGCTTCGCCCTCGCCATCCCCTGTCGCAGGAGTTTTATCTGTCTGATTGCTACTCTCAGCCTCTAGGTCGGCGTTGAGAATCTCAAGGAAAGCGAACTCCAGCTCGTTAGTGCACTCCCACCACGATCGTATCTTCTCGTCGTCCTTGAGCTCCGGTGACTCCCTGAAGGACGTCTTAAGGTAGTACTTCATAAGCGTGTAGAACTGCTGGCCGTCGTAGCTCAGTTCGTGCAGATACTGCTCGAGGAATCGCTTCAGGAAGTGGATGTGGACATATTCGGATGTGGAATCGTCGCCGCCGGACTTGGCTAGCCAGACGGCCTGCAGAATGTCGTTTAGCAGGTGATCTGGCCCGGTGGCATGCACCTTGTTGGCAATCCACTGTAGATCCGTAAAGTAAAAGCAGTTGAAGAGTATGTCAATCTTGTGCGGCGCCGGCTTGTCCTCGATCACGGCACAGAAGTGATGATAAGGCAGTTTTAAGTACTTTTGGTAATTGTAGCTGAAGGTGAATGTGAAAAAGGATTACATTAATTAGTTATAGTTATACTCTAAAATACAGTAGATATCACAAAAGAACAATACTCACGTGTTGACACCCTGGCTACCCTTGAACTCGCTGTCCTGCCGGTCGAAGTAGTCCCGCAGCGCTTCATGTACCAGCCACTGCTTCTGCGCATACCTCGCCAGGACCGCTCGTCCAAAGCTCCTGTCTGCTATCCTAATATTCTTAAGACCTAGTAGCATTGGTCCCATCAGCCAGCAGAACTTTGACCAGATCTTAAAGGCGACCTGCGCCTCCACCTGCGTCATCTTCTGGAACACGCCCAGGCAGTCACTCTCACGGATGCCCCACGGCGACAGCCGTACGATCAGAAGCAGCAGTTCCACCTGATCGGTGGCGAACTTGGACTCCAATACCTGCAAGATCCGTCCGGAAATGTCGCCGATCTCGCTGATCGGCTGAGCCACATGTCCCAGCCAGGCGAGCCACCACAGGGATTTGGCGTGGTAGGGTGTCTTGCCATGCAGCGTCTTCCACTCGTCAGGCAGCTTGAGCGCCCCATTGGCCGCGTAAAAGTCGCCGCCGCCGGAGCTGAGGATATCGTGCCACTGGCGCTCCGTAAATTGGCGGACGCGCAGGAAACAGCGCTGTGGTATGCCCAGTTGCGCCAGCGCGGCGAGCATATCAAAGCCGTCTCCTCCAGCCCCGGTGCCGTCCGCGCCGTCCTCGTGCTCCTCCGTCAGCAGCTCACTGACTGTGAGGATCAGCTTGGCACTGCCCAGCTGCAGGGGTAGCCAGTCGAGCGTCTCATCCCGCTGCAGCTCGTCCACGCCGTCTATGATGAGGACGAAAAAGCGCTGCTGCCGGTCCAAAATCTCGCGTATCACACCGGCATAGGCCTCCAATGTCTGCAGAGATAAAGGCATTAGCAATTTCTGACTGTAGTTCCTTCAAAGGAATTCCCTTACGTGTGGAACTTGGCATTGATGACCCGTCTCCAAAACCGACATCTGGTTGGCCATTGAGCCCAGCAACGAGGTGAGATCCGAGGAGCGGGCACTGAGATTGGCATATCTAAAAAATACAGATTCTTTGCAAAACTGAATAAATTAAAAAATAATAATTATAAATACCTAAGTATAAGCTGGGCCTCCGGTTTCCAGCGATGCACATTCTCCATGATCTTAGACACTAGGACGCTCTTGCCGCTGCCTCTGGCACCGGACACGACCAGGGGCTGGACGGTACTGTCCCGAATGTAGCGCTTCACGTCGTTCATAATGTCGAAGTTAGCCGAGTTTTGGGCGAGCAGTTTTGAGTAGTGGCCCACCAGCTGCAGTTCCTCGAGCAACACCCGATCCACGCCCAGCGTGTTATAGGGAATGCTGCTCTTCAACTGGTGCTCCTCGAAGATCCCGGCGAGCGCCTTGTCCAGCAGGCTCTCGATCACCGCCGACAGTTCCTCGTCCAGGATGCTCATCGTCGGCAGCAGCCGGATGAGATTCTTCTCGCACAGCTGGCTCTTGAGCTTCGAAAAGACGCGACTGATGCGGCGCTGCACCTCTAGCTCCAGCTGGCTGCTGTTCTCCGGCGCCCGCGCCATCTGACCTGTCTGGATCCAGATGCAGCGCTTGGCCAGCTCCTGGCTCATCAGCACGGTGTTGTTAATCTCCTGCTCCACCACAGTGGTCAGATAGGAGTCCTTGACGTCCTCAGAGAAGAGGCGCAGCAGCACAGCTAGGAGCTCGTTCAGCTCCCCATTTGCCTGGCCGGAGTACGGGTCGACCTGCTGAGCGTGGAGGCGGTGGCACATCGGCTGGTACGAGTTGTCAATGGTGTACCACTTCTCCAGCAGCAGTCGCTCTGCCTCGCTGGCGGTGCTCAGCACCGAGGTGAAGTCCTGGCTCTCGATGGTCAGCGGCAGCATCGGAGTGCCCAGGGTGGCGCCCAGGAAGAGCACGGGCACGATGTACGCTCCGGCTGAGTGGCGCGTAATCTCGCACAGACAATTGGCCGCCTCTTCGTGACCGCCCTGCGCCTCCAGCGGTGTCTGGGTCCAACGCTTTACCTCCTGCAGGCGGGAAAAGTCCTTCTTGGCGTTGCCATTCCCTGGCTCTGTTTCGGGCTCGCTGTCATGGACATCGGCGATGATGAAATCAAAGCCCCGGCTTTGGCACTTGCTCTTGAAGTGTTTGTACAGACTATGGACAACGCGCTTGTGCTTCTTGTACTCGGTGCTGTTGTCGGCCAGTATGTACACCACGATCTTCTTGTCCCGCTCGATTTTCCGGCCAGGTGGCGGCTTGCCCTGCAACACGCTCAAGTTCCCGGATACGGGATTGGCATTGGCCACATCACTGGGCGCCTGCGCCCCCTGCGGTGTGGTGATGTTCGAATCTGTTGGAGGGACAAGCGTTGATTGTGTTTTAATTCTTTTATCTTGGTAAAATAGAATGCATAAGCTGCTAATTTATTTTAAATTCGGAGTTCCTTTCTATCTAGTTTAAACGATTGTTTAGCAGCTACTCACCCTTGTCTGCTCCACTGGTTTTTCCCAGGGCTGTCGGTGGCTGATGGTTTTGATGGTCCTGCAGCTGATTGCCATTGGCCTCAGGCAGAGGAGTGACATCCGGCAGAGCCTCAACAGCCGCTAGGGGAGCGCGCTTCTCGTCGCCGGCATTGGACTCGGAGGAGATCAGGTCCTTTTTGTCCGCCTCCTGGTACGGAGGTGAGCTGCAATCACAACGAAATCAGTTTTAGTTTTTAGTTAATTAGGTTTTTAGGTAATTACTTTTCTTAAGGTTACATGAACTTACTCGTCGGACTTCTCGGAGGCACTGTCCTTGTCCTTCTTCTTCTTTTGGCCGGAACTGCACACGTTGCCCATGTCGCACCTTTACTTGATTTCCTCGTCTTTAAATTACAATTGACTATTTATGTCCTGCAACCAAATGACAGAGATTTAATTAATCAGGTATATAATTTCAGGGTTAAAACTTTATTATACCCTTGCAGTGTTTATTTCCGCTATTTTTCAACATATTTTTATCTGCTCAAAAATGGAGCCATTCTATATTATTTAATAATTTAGGTTTTAATTTTATGCAAATCGGATTATTTCATATATGTAGCTGCAAAAACAAAAAAACAACGATCGTTAAATGTAGATGATGATTTTAAACTGTAACTGTTAAACTATAAATATACTTAGTATGATATGTAAACATTAAAATCTTTTTTTTTTTTTTTTGCAGATATAAATGTTCTATATAATTCCAGTTAGTTTTTCTTTTTCTTTTCTTTTCATTTGATTAAATTTAATTAATTCATGATCCAATTAAAAGTTGCAAGGGTGTACTAACTTTGGCGTGTTTTTTAATAAGCTTATTTCCCTAAAAACAGTCCTTAGAATCGTTTTCTGATTTTATTGTTACATTCCCTGATACTTGTCTCTACGAAGAAGACGAATACCAAGTAAACTAGTCACAAAAGCAAATCTGATGCAGCTCCGATTTGACATGGAGTATAAGCCCCAGTTAATGTTATTGTTTAAATATGAATATGTATATCGATATATCCCAAAACATATTAGTCAACACTGTTGAAGTGTTGCATGGACGTTTCCTGAGTACAAATTTAAAAATATAAAAACAAATATAAGAAAAACCAAGTGCAGTGCGAGTGAAAGCAATAAATAAAACAAAATACTACATTGAAATATAACTTCAGAGTTATTTCTTTTATAACGGACACAAAGAGAAGCGCGATTGGATGGATACAAGCGGATTTCGCAATTCCGAGAATTCTATAACTCCATAGAATTTTAACAGTTATCAAACATCGTTTAGCAATGACTTTCTGTTAGTTTAATTTAAAAAGATAGATCTTCCTAAGTAACATTAACATATGTATGTACATAGTTTTAGGATAAAAACAATCCACAAGTTGGACAGACAAGCATTTGTAGTAAGTTCAGCGAACATTAAGAAACTATACTATAAATCCATTATAAATTAAGATAACTCAAGAAAAATAAAGGTGACTTGGTAACTTTAATAATGTTTCACAATATTTGGTATCTATGAAAGAATGTTTAATTTCAGCCTCACAGCTGTTATAGGATATCTCAGATATCATTATCGACTTTTAGGCACTACAAAAACTCTAAACTCAGACGGGAGCACTTCAAAGAGATTTTCCCTTAAGCACTTAATCTGTATAATTGTCTCATAATCATTGCGATTAATATTTGATGAATTCTCTGTGTAATTTTTCCCACAACAGGTCAATGACAAAAACAAAGTGCTCGGGGAAACGAAAGACATCCTGGCAAGGAGCGAGTGCCTGAGAGAGGGAGAGCGCACAAGAGAGAAAAACGGTGAGAGATAGAGCGAGAAAAGCTCTGCGAAGCGAACGCATGCTCGCTGGTGGAACTTTTATAGAGATTTTCTGCGTCTGAATTGGCATTGGCGTTAATCAAGTGGTCCGAGAACTGAACTGGGTGGTGGGTGGTAGGTGGTTGGATGCCCGGCGGCTGGTCGCTGGGTGGTGGGTGGTGGGTTCCGAAGGGTCTGGGTCTGGGTCTCGTCTCGGATTTATTGCGGGCAATGCGCTTGGCTGGATTTTTGTGTACACGCTTGAAAATTGTTGACGCGCGCGACCCTCTCCCTATGGCTCTGGCATCTCTCTCTGGCAGCCATCGAAATCGCTATAGATGCTAAATACGAGTGTTCCTTTAGTTAAGTATTTATTTATTGGATATCAAAATATTTTCAATCGCCCCGAAATGGCGCACATACACACACTTTTCGTCTTTCGCGTCCAATTTTGATTTTGTTGGGGGGTTGGAAAGGAAAGCGCTAAAAATAAATCCCACTATATACAGAGTATATATGCCTTTGAATCGCGCAGTTCTCGACATTTTGTCGCAGCGCAGGAATTTCGAAAATGTTCAATATCAATTAATTTGGTATCGAAACTTAAGTACGTATTTTCGTTCGCGTTCCCTCCGCAGATGTCACATTTGCAGAGCATTCACACACACGCTGCCCGCAGTGTGTATGCCTCGTTTCAAGTTGGTTATATGTTTGATTCGCATTTTAATACACAATTTTTGCTGGCATGGCACACTTACTTTTCTTTACGCGCTTTTCATATATGCGCCCCCGAACCCGATCCCGACCCCGCACTCCCGCTGGCGAACGAATCTAAAACATTTTCCACCCACTGCACTTGCACTTTGCTCAATTAATTGCTTAATCAAATTGTTTGTTACACACTCGCCGCGAAGACATTTCGTCCGGAAAAGTGTATATTTTGTGTGCGCTCGGTTCGGTTCTCTATCTTTTTTTTTTTACTGGCTGCGCGCCTCGTTTTCCCAGCAGCTTTTTCCTTTTCCCGCAGCTGTGCGTGCGATTTCGTCGTGCTCGGCGCTGTGCGTTTTCACCGCTTCTGATTCCGTCCGCCGAGCGTTGGAAAATCGCTCTCGCCAGCGAGTGCGTGAAGTGAAAGCTGCGGAAGCTTTCCGCCGACCGCCACGGCCGGCAGCTTTCCTGCTAGGGCTGCAATCTGTTTGAAATTAACGAGCAGAGTACCGTTAGGGGAAACCGCCAATGAAAATTCAAAGTAGAACTCAAGGCCTACGAGAACTTATTTAAGAATAATTTGATTATGTTATTCTAATAAAGTTTATTGTATTTATTTATTTATTCATGAAAAAAGGCGCTCGAAAGTACGCAATAAACCATTAAAACTTAACAGTAGTTTTTGTGGTAACTTTTTGGTTTTATTGGAATTAAATCGAAAGTTGCTAATTAGAGCAACAGAAGGCTATAGAAGAAAATTGAATTCATCTCAGAGTAATCTCTACTGAATTTTGAACTTTATAGTGATTTGTTTTAAAATAAATTATATTGGTCCTGATATTATATTAAAATAAGTGTTAGTATTTCACGTTTTGGACACTTTAAAATCTAATTTCAATTTCATGGAGGTTTTGTCAGTCTTATTTCAGAATAAACCAGCTAAAAATAGTTTCTTAAGAATTAATTACCAAATTAAAAAATAAAGCTTAACAAAAAATGAAGCCCAAGTACATACAACTTTATTGTGAATGTACAGGACTACCTACTATTTAAACAATAACACTGTTGATATTTAGCTAAGTATTATTGCACCCTTTTAAAAAGTATTCATAGTTAATTTTCTAAAATAATTAGTTAAATCTTTTGTTAAAATTAAAAAATCAAGAACTGAAAACGTCAAATTACGCGATATATTTTTAAAATAATAATACTTATTTTTTGTCAGGAGTCCCTTTGATTTTCTCATGATTTCCTTTTCTGTTCCTTTCTATTCAAAGGACTAACCACCAATAGAGAGCTGTCAAAGTGGGTGCTGCTCGCCTGATCTGTCAAAGTCGCAGAAGTGAAAAAGGCGAAAGCAGCTGGACTGGCTGCATTTCGTTTCCTTACCTCAACGTGACAAGTCTCGGGGCGCGGAACTCTAGCCTTGGAGCACCGAAAAAGTTTGCAATAAATTGTCCTTTCCGAGGAACTTCCGAGTTAACAGCTAAGATGCTGTAAAGCGAAACCAAATCTGTGAAAAGGAAAAAACCATCAGGGAAACCCAACAAAATAATATCAAAATGAATCGGTTGCTGCTGCAGTGTTTGGTGACCACCATTCTGGTCTACAAAGGTACGCTTCTATGGGTTTTACGCTTTCCACGGGTTAACCGGGCTCAGAACTCGATATCCAAGTTATTGCTTCAGAAGACAAACTATCTGGGGAACCGGGAATCTGGGAAAAATAATAATAATCCTAGATTTTAATTGTGAGTTCTCGAAATTGCCAAGATGAAAAATGTATATGCTGCGTGGGATTATATAAGGAGGCCAGTGCGCAGGCTCCAATAGAGTCTGACACCCAACCATCTGACATCTGGACCAGGCATCGGGGGAAATAGGTCAATGTTTTTGCCAGCACGCGAGGCACTCGGAGCAAAACAGACGCGAATCTGTAACCAAAACAGAAGGCCCAACAAGGGGTGGCTGCTGGTCTCGGGTCGGGCGGGGGTTTGTTTTCCTCCTAGATGACTAACAGCTGTGTGTGCTTTCAGTGACATCTGTGCCCACTAGCACAGTGACCACCAGCCTGCAAACCACCTCGGAGATACCACAGCAGGACGATGACGACGACGACTGGGAGGAGGATGACGACTCCCTGGAGTCTGATGACGACGGACGCGTCTACAAGAATCCCCGCAACTCACCCTCATCCGAGTGTCCACGGGACGAGGAGCAGGCCACGCTGCTCGGCCAGAAATGCCTGAGGAAGTGCTCCTCCGATGAGGACTGCAAGAGTAAGAAGAAAAAATGCTTGTGCGACGGCGTCTGTGGCAACTCCTGCATCAAGCCGGGTAAGTCGCATTACCAAGATCCCTGTGGGCTTGCAGTTATTAGAATCTTCTCGTATTTGAATAACAAACCCGTATTTAAATCCTCTCTCCGCAGATCGTGAATGTCCAGAGTTGGCGCAACCCAGCTTGGGTCAAGTCACCGTGGCCGGACGACATTTTGGCGCGCGGGCCTCGTACGCCTGTCCCCATGACTACCACGTGGTGGGTCTGCAGAGTCGACTCTGCCAGGCGGATGGCAATTGGGCCGGTGCCGAGCCAGCCTGCAAGCAGAACAGTAAGTGAAATCCCCCAAAAACGTTGTGTTAAACATTCCCTCGACTAAATGAGATTCTTTCCAGTTTACTGCCTGAAGCCGCCACAGATCGAGCATGCTAGGAACTCAGCGCTGCCGGAACAGGAGACCTTCGACCTGGACTCCACCGTGCAGTATCACTGTCACACCGGCTACGTGACCAACGGCTTTCCGCGGGCCAAGTGCCTGGCCATCGATAATCAGGCCAGTTGGTACGGACCCGACATACAGTGCGAACGTGAGTGGAGTGATTTGGGAACCCTAGGGGATAGCCTCTAACTTTACCTGTTTGAGCCCACAGCTCGATCCTGTGGCCAGCCGCCGGATCCGGCATACGGATGGCATGCCGGAGAGTGCTACACCTACGGATGCAAGATCACCTACAACTGTGGAACGGGCTACGAGCTGGTGGGCAAGCATGAGCGCTACTGCCAGTCGGATGGCTCCTGGACGCCCAAGGAGCTGCCCACCTGTGTCTGTGAGTATTGCGGTGATGCGTGTAGAGCTTGTAACCGAACCTCTGACCTCTGACCTTTGAAGCGGATAGCGCAAACGTAACCACCACCCCAGCGACCATTTGAGTTGCCAACTAATTAGAGCTGGCGAGGGCACAGATCCGAATCCGAAATCTGAAATCCGAAATCCGAAACCCGCATTCCGAAACCGTGTTTTAAGCGTACTTTGGTCAGGAGTCCTCCGCTCCTGTTAACCACACACACACTCTCTCTGATACGATATGATCTAGTGTTACCCATAGATTGTTCAAATTTTATGCAATACATTGTTGTTGTTGTTGGCCTATTAATGTTGATTGAATGAATAAATAAAAGTTACCGCAAATCTTGAGCAAAACAAAGCAAAATAAAACTAAACAATTGAATCAAAAATCGAAACCCATACTCTGAAGTTGTTTTATTTGGTGGATCTCGATTGCGAGCGCGGTTTTCAAAGATTTGTGGTAACTTTTAGGGTGCTTCCCGTGCTTCCATTGCTAACATTGCCTATCCTTTCCCAGTGGTCACCTCGGTGGTGTGTCCCACGCCGGAAAACCCCAAGAACGGCAAGGCCACCTACACCACGCTGGCCTACAACTCGGTGGTGAGCTACGAGTGTCGCTACGGCTACACGCTAGTCGGCGAGAGCTCCAGTCGCTGCGGAGCGGATCGAAAGTGGAGCGGCACCCTGCCCACCTGCAAGGGTAAGTGGATCAAAGGATATCCTCCGCTGAGTAGCTAATAACTCCAACAAATAATTATTATTAATCCATTAGAGATCAACTGCGGACACCCCGGAGTGCTTTATAATGGTTGGATCGAAAACATCGAGGCGGGCACTGGCCTGGGGGCTAGCATCATCTTCCGCTGTCAGCCGGAGATGATGATCAATGGCCTGGGCTCGAGCGTCTGCCAGATCGATGGGCGCTGGCGTAACACTCTGCCCGAGTGCCTGGCGCCGTGCGTGGTGCCCACCA
This sequence comes from Drosophila nikananu, assembly GCA_008042635.1. Classification (NCBI taxonomy): domain Eukaryota; kingdom Metazoa; phylum Arthropoda; class Insecta; order Diptera; family Drosophilidae; genus Drosophila; species Drosophila nikananu. Next base: position 22,039 of record VNJV01009308.1, on the reverse strand, counting down.
TCTCTCAGGGTAATGTCTACCCCATCGAGATAACCACCGATGAGAATGGAACGACGATCATCCATCCACCCACGACCACGACACAGTCGCCCACTCAGACACAGAGCTTGGGCGGGGTGGAGAAGGTGAAACACGGCACGGCGCTGGAGGTCAAGTGTGATGAGAACTACGAGTTCCCAGTCTCGCTGCTCAGTCCGCCTACCTGCAACAACGGCACCTGGAGCATCATTCCTCGCTGCATCCCTGCCAGGTGCAAGAGCATGCCTCGTCCCCCAAAGCATGGCATGGTGATGGCCCCGAAGACAGAGCACGGCATGAAGGCGCGCTTTAAGTGCAAGGATGGCTTTAAGCTGGTCAGTCCCGAGGGCAAGGATGTTACCGATCCCCACGACTATGTGCTGACCTGCTCCTTTGGAAACTGGACTGGAGAGACGCCCAAGTGCGACGAGGTCTTTTGCTCCTTTCCGGGCTATATACCCAACGGCAAGGTCCTGCTCGTGGGCAACATGGGACTCTACGACTACCGGCCGTATGTGAAGAAGATCGTTAACAACAAGCAAATCATGTACGACTGCGACAAGGGATACGTCCTGGAGGTAATCCTCAAAATCACCTATCTTGGAGGGGTTGTGTGATAATTATTTTAAATTATTTTGGCCTTTAGGTCGGTCCGCCAGGAGCCACATGCGTGGGCGGTAAGTGGCGTCCCCTGGATCTGCCCCAGTGCCTATTGGGACAGCATCCACGTCTTCGCTGGAATCGTCGCAGGCGTCGCTCTGTGCAGATTCGTCAGCTGAGATCCATGTATCTTCTGCGTCGTCAGCGGCAGCTTCAACGGGAACTGGTCGAGAACCAAAAGTATCTTCAAGCGGGTAAGATTTGGCCTGAGGCTGAGTTCCAAGAGCGACAGTATATCAAATATATTTATTTATTTGTTAATTTATTTCACTAGTTAACGCACTCCCTCGGGAGTCAGAACATCGCGTAAAGCGAAGCGCCAGTCCCTATCCTGCTCCGCATCCTCATCCCTCGGATCTGGACCTGGCTTACTCCAAGTACTACCAGAAGATCAAGGAGCGCTACCAGCGATATGTGCGCAAAATGCTCGGCCGTGACAGGATCTACGAGAAGCTGCACCTTCAGGACGCCAGAGGACACAATCTCAACGCACATGATGGAGGGCAGGTGATGATGCGGGGCAAATCCAACTTCAGGGACTTCGAGGTCGGTAACAATTACCGCGCTGGCATCGGTGTCGGGGGAGGCGGAGTCGTGCCGCTGCCCAACATCAACCAGGTCTCGCGAAATCACGTGGGTCATGTGGACCGCAGTTCCAATGAAGCGCCCCTGGGCAACGGTTCGCCGCCAGAAACATCACGCAGCTTCCATGTGAACGCCACGAGGTCGTACATCGAACACTTGAAGTCGCAAATTGTCCGGAGGAGGCGCAAGCGTAGCTCCAGCATTGGACAGGCGCCTCCGCCATCGGTGGCCACTCTTCCGGATGGGGAAGTGGACAGCAGTGACGGCGGGGAGGCCGGAAAGGGAGGCAATGGTAAGCGGTTACGCGGTCCCTGCGAGGACCTGGACTGGGACTCCTTCGGCAACGTGACTGTCGTTCGACCGGGCAAGGCTCCTGGCCGCAATTCTGTCGGCATCATGCTGCAGTTGGAGTGCAACGCAGGATTCAAGCTGAATATCAAGGGTGAGAATGCCACGGCCCGCTGCATTCGGGGAATCTGGAAGCCGGAGACGCCAAAGTGTTTGTCCGCTCCGTGCTTGGTGCCCGCCGTAGAGCACGGCCAGTACTACAAGGTGGAGTCGCACACGAAGCAGCTCAGCGACAAGCCCTCGTTGCCGCCGGTGGCCACCTACGAGGAGATCCAGTCCAACGAGTTCATCACTCTGGAGTGCGAGGATGGCTTTAATATACAGGTGAGAGGGTTCGCAACCAAAGCGAAGGAATATACTATATAACTTCTTGATATTTTAGGGCTCGGCTCAGCTGCGATGTGCCCATGGCTCCTGGTCGGTGAATGCGTTTTCAGAGTGCACCTCTGTGCCCTGCACGCTGCCCAACATTCCCGGTGTCATTTATGATGTAGGTTTCTGATATTTCAAAAAGCCATTGCTCAATTAGTAATCAAACTATTCCGTATATTATAGGGAGGCTATCGAGCAGGACTAACCATTGGCCATGGAAGCACCGTAAACGTTCGCTGCGAAACCTCTACGAATGCCAATCCCATTGAAATGTCGTGCCACAAGGGCGTTCTCACGCCGCCCAGTATTCCGTGTGAGTCAGGATTGCGGAAATCTCGGGAGGAACTGGAGCACACCACCCCCGCGCCACATCCCCCCAATGCCAAGGCTGAGCACAACGAACTGGACAACGATCACGACCATCACGACAACAGTACGGATGAGCACGACGACATGAAAATGTGCGGACCTCCGAGTCTTACAGACGGCGCCCTGGTCTACAAGTAAGTGATGGCTTTGCCTGCCTTGAGTTTGCCTAAGTTCTTTGAATACCTGAAGGAATCCTGAGCATCCGGAACTGGATGGGGCCTATGAGAGCGGAACAGAGATCTTCTTCAACTGTATTCCGAATGCGGCCGGGGACCGACAGACTTGGCGTATTATCTGTGACAACGGACTATGGATTGGACGATCCTACAATTGCGGTGAGTTATGATTTCATCTCTGATGGAAACTATAAAAATTGTGCTGGATTTTGCTATTCATTTTATTAAACTATTCTTTTTATTCATAACTATACCCAGAAAACGGAACTTGTGTATTTAGGAACAACGAAGCCAATGTGGTCAGCTTTTACAACGACCTAGAGATCCGTGAAGATGTGGTAGACTTTCCTCCAGGAGCCACAATCATTTCCAGGTGAGTTCTGAGGGCAATTAACCAAATAATTTCAGGGAACCCTTTATTCGGACTACTCCCTCAGGTGCGTCGATATTGGCAAGTTCTCGATGATGGGCAGTCACGAAAGGACCTGCATCCACTCGGAGTGGACCAACACCAAGCCCGTGTGCTCGGGGCTCAACCAGGAGAACGACTATGCAAGTGGGTATTTCACACTTTTTTACCCTATTTATTATATTATATGTTACTTGCTTTCCAATGCAGTGGAGAAGGCGCCGACCATTCTATTCCGCCACCAGAACGGACCCATCGCCCAGAGTAACGACGGCAAGCTGATCGTATATCCGGGCACGACCCTGCACATGGAGTGCCTGTGGATGCGGCGCTTTGGCAATCCCAAGTGGAACGTCAGTCACACGCACAAGTGGGTATCGGTTGTTTGGGTTGTGATCTGTGAGGTTCATATTGGATCCTTTTTATAAAACTCCCAATTACATTTCAGCTTGAACATAGGCAAAGGCTCTCTTACTTACAAAGATATTATTTAATAGGTCACAGATATTTGATATCTTCATCTTGCCGCATGCAAGCCCTTCTAATATACATCCGTGTGTCTTGCAGGAACTACACGGAGGGCTGGGTGACGGAGGCGGACGAGGGCCGCGACTCAACGCTGGAGTACCGCCTGAGCATCATCGATGCGGCCAGCGACGACACCGGCTTTTACTCGTGCATGACGCCGGCGAGGCATGAGCACGCCGTGGAGGTGGTGGTGAAGGAGATCAACTGCCCGGAGATTCCGATGCGGCGCGGCCTGATCGTGAACACGAACGACACCAAGCTGAGCACACGAGCGCTGTTGTCCTGCGCCAACGGCAACTCGTTGATTGGCGCCTCGGAGCTGTTCTGCCTGCCGAGTGGCAATTGGAGCGCACCGTTGCCGGTTTGCGAGAGCGTCGAGTGCGGCGACATCCCGCTGGGGAACAACGCGAGCTCGCCGCGCGTCTCCGTGCTGTCGCGCGAGGTGGGCGGCCGGGCGGCCTTTTCGTGCGCCTCCGGGTATGGGCTGCGCGGCCCCTCGGAGGCCATATGCAATCCTACGGGCGAATGGTCAGCGCCGCTGCCCACCTGCGTGGAGGTGCAGTGCGACAACCCGGGGGCGCCGCAAAACGGTTACGCCCAGGGCTCGGCACCTTACCGTGCCGGCGATGTGGTCCAGTTCAATTGCAACCCGGAGTACATGATGCAGGGCCAGCCAATTATTGCCTGCCAGGATAACGGGCGCTGGTCTGGAGGCCTCCCCAAGTGCGTTCAGGCCTGCTCCTACCCGGGCACCGTCATCAGCGGCCGAATGTCCTCCGTCAAGTTCTACTACGCGATCGGCGAGAGCATCACCTTCACCTGCGACGCCGGCCTCGATCTGCGCGGCTCCAAGGTGCTCAAGTGCCTCAAGAACGGCAAGTGGTCCAGTGCCATTCCCACTTGCGTAACCAACGACGGTCCGGCGCCTGGCTCCGTCGGCTCCGCCAAGCACTTGTCCACCACCATTGGCTAGGGTCGCGACGCCGAATGTCTGCACAGGACGACGACGAAATCTGACAACGATCGACGGCCGGGTTAATGCTTTGCACCAGAGTGATACTAATACATATTACGTACATACTAACGAATGCACATTCAAGGCGCACAGTCACGCGTATACTAGCTAATACCGACATTCTTGCGATTCAATTGTAACTCTAACTGTAACTATAACTATAACTAAAACTATAACTATAACTATAACTATAACTGTAACTGTAACTGTAGCCGTATCTCACGGGCATCATTCTAATTTTAAATACAAGTAAATGTTCGTCGAATAAACACTTCTTCGGAGGCCATATTATTCTTTATATTGTGTCGCTTCAAAATTTAACTAACAATTAACCAGTCGGACTCTGCTTCGTGTTGTAAAATAAATTTTGTGGGCAACACTACGCGTGATAGGAATGATTGAAAGTATTGTAAAACACAGGCTTACAGGATTCATTAGATTCAATGATGAAATCGATTTGTCCATGGGTTTAATGTCAGTAGCGATACGTAGCGTCAGGCAGCACCAACCTTTCTTTCTATAAGCTGCATAAATATTTTACTTACTTGCACGAGAAATCTTGGGAAATATCAAGTAAAAACAAATTTTTTCCCTTTCGAATTGGTCTTTAGTTTATAACCAAAATTATAATATCTTTCTGAACTAGACTAACAAACTTTGACGACGAGAAGGAGCGAGCAAAGAAAAAATCTGTACGATGTCGCAAATTTCGAAAATAGAAGACTACGTTGTGTGTCCCTACAACAGCGCCCATCGCCTGCGTCAGCTCCGCCTTGCCGTGCACCTTGAACGCTGTGCACGCAACTATCCTTCCACACTGAAGGTTACATGTCCCTATAACACCACCCATATCTTCTCCGTGGCCGAGATGACGACCCACGTGGACCAGTGTATGAACCGACCCCTCCCGGCTTCCATAATGACAGAGAAGTTGACTTCGGCGGAGCCACAGCTTTCCAGTTTCTGTGTGGAGTCTGCCGAGGACTGGGATGCTGAGCCGCCAGCACCCACATACGATCCGAAGACCCATTGTGAGACGGCTTTCATCATCCGCAATCCTCAGGGGAATCCACGAGCAGCACGTCGCGAGTTTCGCGCAATCGAGCGCCGTCGCTTCATCGAGAACGGCAAGTTTTAGGATCGAGCTGATCGAGCAAACACATCCATACTTAAAGCAGATCTTGGAATCTCCAACTTTATTCATATTTTCCTTGTACTAATTTCATATAAAATGACATCATTTACACTTCGTGGAACTATGCAAATATAAACCATTCATTGTAAAGAAATTGTACGGATTATAATTTGTAATCTGTTTGTTTGGGGCCTATAAGATAGTTAAACAAAGTTTCTCTTTCGTAATAGAGCTTAAAAATGAATGCGAATTTAGATATTTAAAAGGGTATAAAATTAGATCTTAGAAAAAGGCATAAATAAGTTATATCTATAGATGTATACACAAGGTTTAATTTTCCCATTATTCTGCGGATACTGATGATCTTATAACTCTGTGATCGAGTACCATTCTGTCCTTGTTATTATTATTATAAGTAATGCTAATGTTTATTGTTTATCATTAAGCACTATTCAAGGTGGATCTCACACGTGCTGGCCAGTTCCTCCAGCGCTTTTCCTTCTCAATGTTGTGAAAGCCATCGTGATCGCGTGACGCAGTTTTCCGATTGCTACTACTGCCTGCAGTCACAGAAACAGGTTCTGTGAAAAGTACCAAGTACTAATAAGCTTGTATTTAATTTCAGATAAATTATTTGTTACCCAGCAGCAGAATTCCACCCGCATCGTGGCATTCACAACAAGCTACTGCCGTAACACAACCTCATAAAAACACAATTCTGTCATTCAATTAAATTGGTTGAGGCTGGACAATGCGGCACAGAAAGGGTATCCGTCGTTCTCTAGGGAGCTACTATCTGATGTAGGCTGCTCGGTGGGTGAGAGCTGGGCTGGAGCAGTACTGGGGGTCTCGGGAGTGGATACCCATGCTTTTGTCGATGCTGTGGAGGAGCTGGACTCCCCGGCAGTGGTGGCACTAACAGTTGTTGGTTCAGGTGAACCAATGGCTCCGCTGGCTTTGGTGGCTTCCTCAGCTTCGGGGGCTTTGGTGGTTGCGACTTACTCAGTCGAAGAGAATTCCTGGGTTTCCAAAACCGCTACCAAGAAAATAATAACTCCAATCTTCAAGCAGTCCAAAAACAAAGATACAAACAGCAGAAGAAATACCCATTCTGCCCTAACCACCTGCAAGTTCAGTATAACCATGTTGACGTCAGTTTCACAGGCCAGAAGCAGCGACTGGGCAAAGCCACCTTTTTATATATTCGCTGCGCCCGTCAAATCGATTAGAGCAACCGCAGCCATGGAGACTGATTGGAGGAGTCATTGCCTGATTTTACGGGCAAAGCGAATTCCCTGATAGAGCAGCTGACGATCTCATAATTACGAACGCAGGGTGGGAAATTCCGGGCAGACGCATCCAACACCTGATGGCGATCGGGTTTTTTGAATCCACCTCGCTCTGTGATCCGAGAGAGATAGACAGGGCCCGAGCTGATTGCTGCGGGGCGAGTGTAATTGTGGGCTTTCAGATTTCCATATTTGTGGGCGATTCTGGACTATAAAAGCTCGATCCGGCGGGCCGACACCAAACAGTTCTCGCCAATCACTTGAGCCGCAGCCACAGATTGAGATGTTTATTAAGCTCCTATTGATCAGCCAGGTGGGTGTGAGATCTTGACCAGGCCATAACAGATCACTTATTTCGCCTTTGCCTTCTCCAACATTTTCAGCTGCTGGCGCTGACCTTCGCCCATCTGTCGGTCGAAGAGGCCAAGAAGCTCATCGACGATGCCTCGGTGTACAGCGACGAGGAGACGGGCGATGACACGCACCAGCCGGAGCCGCACCATCCTCCCCAATACAAGCCCCACTACGGGCCTCACGATCACCATGAGCCCGTGACGACCACCACCACTCCAGAGCCAGAAACGACAACTGAGCCGCCATTGGAGACGGTTAATAACGCCACTGCTGTTCCCGATGGACTGGGTGAGCTGGATGATGGACTGGGTCAGGTAATGGCCGGATCAGCGCTGCCAGAGTCCACTACTACGCCGGAGCCGGAGCCGGAGACTACTACCACTACAACCACCACATCTACCACCACAACTACGACAACGCCAAAGCCCCACAAGCATGAACCACATCCCTATTCCCACCCGCACCAGTTCCCGCACCCTCATCCATACCCACACCCATACCCCTACCCATACCCCTATCCCCAACAGCACCCACATCCCTATGGGCAGCCCGGATTGATGTTCACGCCAACGGGACCCAAGCCTGCGCCGGCATCGGAACCTTCGTCCCCTGCCCACGGCACTGACCAGAAGTCGCCCGAGTTGAGCGGCTATCCCTTGTATCCCGGCTTTAGACCGCCGTACTCTCCCTACCAGCCACCCCTCTTCCAAGGATACCCTAGACAACCGCATTTGAGATACCCAGAAGAGCATCATCACGAAGAAGAAGACTCTGCCGAGGACAAGACCAAGAACCCGGAGGATGTGCCGCTGAGGCCACCGGGCTATGGCTATCCATCAGTCTTCTTGGTTCCCCGACGTCCAGTAATCACTGTGCCCAGCTTTCCGAGGTCGGGTGGCGGCTATGGTTCCTCCTACGGCTATGGACGGTACTAATACCCTTAAGAAACCAGCTGCAGTCATTAAATCAATTTTATTTAATAATATTCAAATAATATTAAATACTTCTTAAATTAAAAAGAGTTTTCTGCTATTTATGTGGGCGGTTAAATATTTTATATATTATAAATATTTAACTATTTTCAGTTTTAATTATGCCAAAACAACAAAACAAGTAACATCATTTTGTTTTGTTTGAAAGAAATTGAAGTGTATGAGTGATTCGATAATCTTATTGATTTTCAATTTATTGAGACGTGAGTTTTCCCGGACTGATAACCCGACTCTCACCTAATGATTCCAGTCAGACGGGTTGAGTGCGACGCATATAATTGCAGCGCATTCCACCAAGTTACCTCATACTTCTGACGACCGTCCGGAGGTTGAGACTGCGAGATGCTGCCGCTCCGTGCCAGCCAAGTGACCCTGCTCATGGGCTTCCTGTGCATCGTCCGGGGGGTAAGACACATTTAGTGATTTCCAGAAAATAAATTCTATTAAATATTTCCTTTCCTTTCAATATATTCAGGCTAGAATTGTCCGGGACACAGCTGATATACCCACAGAACTGTTCAAGCCAGTGGCAGGCCATGAGCCGATGAGATCTAACAGAGGCAACTCAACTGTTGGCCGGCTTATGCCGGGATACCAAGCATTGGAAGAATCAGATATTCGTTTCCAAGAGGTGACATTTATAATGGCCATAACATAATAAGAAGTGAAGTATGTTTACTATAATTTTAGCGTTCCGATGGAGGAGTCGAGGAAGTGACTGAAGAGAATGACGCAGAAGCGGAAAACGATTATGACAGTCAACCAATTTACCGCCAAGGCCCTCGAAGGACGTCGGGATTTCCCCTTTCTGCTGGTGTAATTAATAAACCATCGTGTTTATGGATAGATAATAATAAACTTTAATTTTAGACGCAAGATTTCGAGAGCCGTTTGCAGCCTGGATACCCCAGATTTGGACAAGGTGAAATTAACAGGCCACCCTTTACCAGCTCATCCGGTTTCAGGGGCAGCAACATTAGACCAATTTTTAATCCCAACGAAGGCATAAACAACACGCCCTCCTTTGTATCTAGGCCGGTAAGAATTTGTTACAGTACTGCCTACATCAGCTAATTAATTCTATTCCAGATTCAAGTTCCCCTGTCGTCCAATAACTTCGGAGAGCAGATGCCTAGCAGAGGTCCCAGGCCTCGTTTTGGATCATCAAACAACTTCTACCGCTCCGAGTCGTACAGCTACTCATCCGATGGCAGGGGACCCCCGCAGATCTCGCAGAACGTCTACGACTCCCGCGATCCCTTTGGAGGAGTTTCGAGCAGAAACTTTGAACTAAACTAAAATTTAAACTTAGAAGCAGTCAGAACAACAGAATCTATAGCAATAGAGCAGTCGTGTCGAAACAAATAAAGGAATGCAAGTACATCTGAGTTCATCGGATTCAATGTCATCTCCCCCTTTCGAACTGAGGCTGATAACTGCCTATCGCCCCTCACGATTTCCAGATAAACTAGTTGCAAACAAGTCGCAGTACGCTTGAGTCCGGAAGCAGCAACAAATAATATATAAATTACAGGTTATGTGAAGTATTGTAATATATTTATAGCTTCTCACCGACCGAACTTCGTATTGTAAGTTAGATAAAATCACTTTGGTATAGCAAATCTAATTTGTCAAAGGGATCCTTTTCGTTTTTGAACTCCATGAACCACTTAAGGATGTCGGAATTTCTGGCCTGTCGACTGTCGGACCAACTGCTTATATAATTCCCCAATTTCTCCTCGATCCGCCGCAAGGCGTCTGCCAATTTGTCCTCCAGTCTCCTCTCAATGTCTTCACCTCCCAGCTGCTCAAATATGGACAGGACTATCTCATCCGCTTCCGAACTGAACTCTGTGCTGTCCAAGGATTCAAAGAGGTTCATGACATCTTCCAAAGCATCCGCCATTCTTTCCATTTCGAAGGAGTCCTCAATATCCATGGGATTCAAGATGTTAATGAGCTCCTGACACATCTCAAGGATGCTGCTTTTGGAGTCTGGCGGTAAAATGAGTTCGGCCTCGTCGATGACCCGCTGAATGAAGCCTTTAAACTCTTCCAATGTAGCCGTCATTAGCTCGAACATCTCGTTGGCCACGTCGAACTCCAGCTGCAGTCTCGTAAACGTGGGAGCCGACCTCTGTGGAGTGACAGAACTTCAGCTGGGAGTCAGGAGTTTAGATAGGAAGGAGCTTACCGACGACTGCAGGACAGTCATGGCCAAGAGGAACGACCACAGCACTCTGTTGGCCATTGTGTCCGAATTCTAGACAGAACTGCGTTGCCTTCGAATCTTATATAGTCCCCCATTTCTTACGTGACCGCTAAACAAAAACATGAACATGAACTTAATAATAAACAATGTGTGATCGTGAGATCTCCTCCTTCGCGCACTGTAATCAGTCCCCAGCCTGCGACGAGCGTGATATGAACGTTTTATTCAGATGCCGCCCCCAGCTATATTTATCTCGGTCTTGTCTATTGTCATTAGGTGGCAACCGTCCGTCTTGCGATTATTCTTTCAAACAGTTGACTCATGTCATTACTCGGAGCAACAGCCTCCGGGAGTTTCGTAAGCTGATGAGGCAGCAGGATGAGAGCACTACCGCAGTCCCGACCCTTCAGTTTGATGAAGACTTCAGGACCTAGGCCCAAGCTCTGGAGCTGCTGGGCCTGGACATGGTCCAGTATGTGGAGCAATGCAGTCAGCCCGGAAGCGACTTCCTGCAGCGGAGTGTCCTGCGGCAGCTGCAACTCCTTCTAAAAGCTCGACTCGAGGCTCTGGAGATCAAGTATGTTGAAGAAGTCAGTGATGCCACACTGCGTACGGTCAAGGTGGTATTGAGGGAGTTCGACGAGACCTTCAAACTGCTGGTTGGTGGGACTTAGGTAAAATTAAATCCAAAACTAAATTAAATCAATGCTCAATATTAAATGTGATTTATTTATAAAGTACAGCATGAGTCCACGCGTCACGCTAAAGCGTCCTCCATATACCCGTTGCCACACCCTCCAGCAGAGCCTTGGCCAGCTTGGTGTAGTCCATCAGCTGGAGCTCCGGCAGTTGCTGCTGAAGGGTTCGAGGAAACTCCAGGTAGTACGTGACCAGGCTGTCCTCGCTTTCGCCGGCCCAGCGGGTAATGTTGGACATAAATTCCAGCCTGTCCTGCCGACTGAGACGCAGATACTTGGCCAGATGTGGTCTTACTTTGCCAAAGAAGCTACGTATGGCTATCTTTTCGCCGGGCAGAACCTCGAGGAGCAGTTTATCGGGACTTTGGTGGGCCATCAGCTGGCTGTTGATCCAGGCGAAGATGTAGTACGCCGTGCTGTAGTAGTCCTCGTTCCCAGCGATGGAGTCCAGATCCTCGAAATACTGCCTGTCGATGGCATCGCTGGCGTTCAGGTGCGGCAGTCGCTGGCGGGCATCCTCGATGGTGGCATGCAGCACCTGGTTGAACAGCCGCTCGATGGCCTGGACTGTGGGGCTGGCGAGGGAGGTGGCACGGTCGCGGATCTGGGCTGGATCGGCCAGGGCCTGGCCATCGGAAAATCAATAAGGGACTTATCTAATCAAATTGAACTCACTCACCAGGCAGATAAGCCACGGGCCCCAGCAGGCGATGCTGATAAGAAGCCCCGGACTGCGCTCTGCTCTAGCCATGCTGCCGTGACCGCTGCTCGACGGAGACTGATCCCAGGCAAAGACCCCTCCCCGATCGACGTGGATTTGGGTTTATTTTGTTTTATTAAGCGCGAGTAGAAAATATCTCAAGAGTTGTATATTCAAATAGTGTAGAGTGAGCAAATTATTGGCTGCAAATGTTCGTTTTCGTTTTCGATTTCTTATTTAAGCTAACTAGAAAGTATGTTACTAATAGATTCACTCACAATCGACTGGAGATGCTCGAGTGTACTTAGCAATTACATTCGAAAATTGCACGTCTTGACCTACACTTAAGTTATTAGCCTGCTACTGCACTTCCGTAATGGGATTTACGGAATCTTTGTCATGAGTGCGACCGTGTATACTCATGTTCAGAAATTATTGGCTTATAATAAGTATAATAGAATTGGGGGACTTAACATTTTTATCATGAGTCTTACAATTACTGTCATATAATCGAATTTGTGTATTTTTGTATTACTTCAAATATATTTTTATAACAGCGCGAAGGTATTTGTATTTAGTTCGATTGAACTCATAGATTTCGGTAATAAATAAATTAAATGCTGTATTTGGCACACTGACTTCAAAAACTGAAATAGCACAGGCATTAAAGCTTGATAGTTATTTTTTATTTGAAAATTTAAAATAGTTTTTGCAAGCCAGTTGTTTAAAGTCAATCATTTTAAGCTTTTATTTTTCATCGATAATTGGTAACAATCATTGATATATTTTTTAAAATTTATTAAATGTCTAACAAATATTGTAAATCTTGGAGTTAGAGTTCAGCCGTAATTATTTATGCGAAAAACTTTATAAGATATCATTTTGTTTTTCTATGATGATTTTATTGAACGTAATTAGGAAATTTAAAATTATTTTAATTAATACTGCAAAGTAAAGAGATCAAGAATTTGGGATTTACTTAAATAATGTAGATAAATCCCCAAAAATTTAAGTAAGAAATGTATACAAATTTTTAAAAAGCTTTAAATGTTTCCAAAATTTTGAGAATGAAACAATTAAAAGTTATTTACTAAGCCAGCTTTAAATTTTGTATTTATATTTATAAGCTGAATAAGATTCATTGAAATGCATGGTTGAATAAGTATCTTTAGCTTCTAATATTTATTTAAAGGGTTAGGTTAAAATATAATAGAATCTGCCAAATTTATCGCTTTTCCAAATGGGTGTTAAGGAGACTATTTGTATAACTACTTTAAAATGGTTTTAAAGATAGGACTCGTTTGTGTAATTTTTCAGAATTCATTTTATTCATTACTTGTCTGTATCGACCTCCTTGGTTTTGTGAATCAAACCAAATCATCTGTTTGTCCCACAGTCTTTGTAAAAATATAATACTTTTTAATGAAATAAAATTTCCAAAGTTAATAACAAATAAAAATGGAAATAACAGATTAACGAATTTTAAAATTTTAAGAATTATTAACAAAGCCATTTAGCATTTAATATTACTCACTAAGAAACAATATATTTGTCTTACACCTTAACTGAAATATTTTTGTTTATTGCAGATTGCAATAATTTTTGCATACCAGAGCTGCATTCATAAAATTTGTGAGCAGAAAATGCACTGATTTGAAAGTCGGTTGGGATAATCCACAATAATTTTCTTGTTTCTAACGAAAGGCCGAGAGATTGTTTTTAGTAGAGATTAACCTTGAGGTATACTGAGCTTACACTAACATAAAACGATTGCTGAAGTTTGGCGAATTACGGGCAACGTTTTTTATAAATTAGAAATAATGTCTTCAGTGAGACCTTATTATATTGCATTCGTTATATCTACCTTATCATTTATTTTAATGCATTTATTTCAGAATTACACGCTTTCCTTGATTGTTGGCAAATATTTAATTGCTACAACCATCTTAAGGTAATAAATTAAGGTTTAAAATTAAAATTGACTCTGTTACAGAAATCTACAGCCAAACGATAAAAGTCTCTAATAAGGGACTAGAGTGGGTATTCTTATTACAAGTTTCACAGTCGAAACTCAACGTAACAATTGCCATAATTGGAAGATATTCCATATATGGTTTTCAAAGGTTTTTACTCAAAAACTAAACCCAAATCAGAGATTCTTTATTGTGTGGCTGTGGCTGTGTCGTATCTATTAATTATACCCAATTAAGTATTTGATATTTTGTATTGTATTGATATTACAATGTAAGCTTAAGATCCCACAAATGCTTTTCAAGAATATTGGCTTAACACTTGTTTAGGTACGTTTTGTTGCAATAGGACATTCACTGAAACACCGAGTTGCACATTGATATACTATATATAAATATATATTATATATTTCGGAGCACACAGCTTTTTAACGTTGAAGCTAAGCATTGTACTTTCTAGGTTTTTAAGAATTTGTATATCTTGTGGGGTTTATACACATTCGAGACCTGATAGCAGCCATTGTCGGAGTTCGCACGTAATTCCTGCTTAAGTAGACTTAAACTCATTATAATTATATTTATAGTAATTCTGATTCTGAGATTTTTGTTTATATTACGAGTGTTCGCAAGGTACATTTGACACTTATGACCTTGGGGTCGGTGGGACCCCAAGAGTCGGTAACAAGTTACAAAACAATTTCCATAAAATGTCCAACTAAAATAATTTCATTCTTTACAAGTACTTCTTAAGTGTTACGTTACAAATAGATAGTAATAGTAAGTAAGAAAATATATTTCAGTATTTATATTGAGATGTAAATTCTGTTATCTAGAAGACAGTCCATGGAGTAGAGCTTAATACTAAGTCGGTTAAGAACGAAAAAGCTTTTCAGTATATTTTCTTATATATAATTTAAATGGTGTTTCATATCTAGGTTGATCGGTAAGAAGGAGAAGCTCTTAAATGTTACAAAATACTGACGAATACCGACACAAAAAGTATATTTTCTTGTGTGTGCAACATAGCCTATCGTTAGTTTATCTTTTATTTTATTTATTTATCTATTTTCCTCTGGGACTCTCAGGAGTTACTACTCACCATCGAACTTTCGTGGCTTGGGAAATATTGTCCTCAAATATGCAGAATTTTCACAGACTCTTTATGGTTGTGTAGACTTACGAGTGTAACCACATTTTGCGAAATTTTTCATACGCTTCTTGTTCTGTTTGCGAAATCATAGACAGAAATAGGCTTTAAAATAGATTTATTCTTGTTGTAAAACTATATTTAATGGTAAGTAAAAATGCAGTTCCGTTGGTAAAACTAAAACTAAACTTAATTAAATGCAAAGTTGTACAAACTAAGCTCAGGATAACTATCAAGGAAACAAATGTTACAAAAGAGAATCATGTTAAAGCAACTGAAAGAACAGACAGAAACGAGCAGAGACGGAAAGGAAATGGTTTTACTTTTTATCACAATTGCGTATGAAAAATTTCTTTAATTGCTAGAAGCCGCCACGGCCTCCACCTCCGCCTCCGCCTCCGCCTCCTCCGCTGGAGCTGGGCACTCCCGCCATCGACTGGCGTGGCACCAGGATGCGGGGCAGGGTCAGTGACCGCTTCGGGAAGCCGTGCCTGCCAGCAGGAGTCTCCTGTCCCGGGGTCGGGTGGGTCACTGTCAGGTCACTGTCTCTCCTCGCTGGTGACAGCGTCCCCGACATGGACTCCTCATTCTCCTCCATCGCCGTTGCCACCGCCACCGCCTCCGCCTGCGCCTGCGCCTTCGCCACCGCTGGCCTGGTAGAGGCCTCGTCTGGCTGCTGCCAATGTCACGCATAGGACTGCGCCGTCTGCGGCATCATGCCGCTGGAGTATCCGCCATCGAGGCCCGGCGGCCGCTCCACCAGGTTCTTGAGACGCCCCCGCAGCTCCTCCAGACTCTTGGACTTGGCCTTGTTGATGCGCTTGTACTTGACGTCCTTGGGCTTGGTCACTGACCGATGGTTTAGCATCACGCGGTTGTAGTTAGTTACCTGAAAGGCGACGTTGTCAATGGTGGATAATCAGTGTTTCTACTGGAAGATGTGCCTGCATCCCAGCCGATGTAACCTACCTGACTCTTTCCAGTGACCGGATCCGTATTCGACGGTGGAGGCGACGGCGGCTGGAGTTGGGGCACCTTGACGCTGAGTGTTGTGCAGGGGGCATCGTGGCTGGGCGACCGCTTGAGGGCACCTAGCTGACGCCGCTGGAGGGCAGTGCCGCCGTCGACGGGTAACTCTTTGGCTTTGTCGGAGGCGCAGCCCGAGGGGCTGGCGGAGTCTATCTGGCCCTCGGTGGAACTGGAGCTCAGGGCCTTGTCAGAGCGGTTCTTAAACTTGTCCCGCTTCTCGGCCACGTCCGAGGTGGGCTCTGGGTCCTCTTCCACCGAGTAAACCGTTTCCAGGATGTCGGGACGTCGCAGGAAGCAGTTGTTACGCCTGGCTGCGCCGTACTTGTTGAGATTTGTCTCGATCGCATCGGATATGGAGCGTACTATAGTGATGCCGTCACTGCCCAGGACACCACCCAGTCCGCCGGCGCCGCTGCTCTTCCGTCGCGTACCCAGGGTCAAGGGGCTGTCGGAGTCGATGTCCTCCATCACCACCGCCGAGTCGGAGTCGTTCAGCGAGTCCAGCTCGTTGGCGTAGCTCGCCTCTATCGTCTCCAGGCCGTGGTCCACCAGGCGCGAGGACAGCGTGTCTATGATCTTCTGCTGACGCTGTATGGTCAGCTCCCTGTGGTTGAGCAGGCTGGCGATCTGCTTCTGCTTCCGCTTCAGGCGCGACTCCAGCAGCAGGAGCTGCGATGTGAGCGAGTTCATCTGGTCTGACTTTTCCTTCTGATAGCGATAGTGCTGCTGAACCTGTAGGGAAATAAGGCAGGGATAATCCATAAATATCTAAGATACGCTTAATATCTTTCCGATCCCTCACCTGCATGGCGTACGCCTTGCGCCACTTCATGATGTGTTCCGTCTGGAAGCGCACCTTGGAGCGCAGCTCCTCGATGATGGCCCTGGCCGTGTGCAGGTCCTTGGGATCCTGGTTCATCATGTTCAGCCGCAAGTTACTCGTGTGTATCGAGACTGGAACGGGTGGCGGCCATTGAAATTCCAACGGGGGCTGGTTAACGTCCGTTGGCAGCGAGCCCCTCGGCTGGGCAGCCTTGGTTGTCTTTGGGGTGGAGGGTACGGTTCCCGCTCCGCTGGAGCCACCTCCACCTGGCCGCCCAGCCGATACCTCCGCCTCTACCCCGGCACAGGACGTCGACATGGCCGCCGGTTGGGCTGCCTGAGGCTGCTTCTGCAAGCTGCACGCCATGCTGCTGATGGTTTTTGCAAATTGGGTTGCTCGCCCAGCATACATTTGGCTGAGATGCAATTTGCCCGTAGCCGTAGCCGTAGCCTTAGCCGGTGCTGTGGCTATGGCTGTGGTTGTGACTGTGGCTGTTGCTGTGGCTGCCCGATGTGCGCCGTGTCCAGGGCCTTCAGCCCGAGCAGAGCCAACAATGCACTCGACCGGACCCAAGAGCGTGATGCCTGCAAGGATTCAAGAGTTCCGGATGTTATATTAATAGTCTATATTTATATACCGAGCGGAAACAGGGACGAGAACTTTTAAAGCTTAACAAAGTTGATTAAAACTTAAACGTTGAATAAAAATATAACTTATAGTTCTGGTTTCGCAGCGCCTTCCCCTATCGCTTTAATATCTTTGTCTTCTTCAGCAAACATTTCTTTTCATAACGAACGGGCGTTTTAAGTACTGCCTTCAGGAATGACTGCATTTTGGGCTTCCGCGCGTAAAAGTTTTTCAACAAAAACAGCCAGCAAGCCAGGAGGGTTGTTAAAACTGAAATTACGCATTCGCCTCGTGGGCCCGCGACAGATGCCAGAATGCAAATTCCATTACATTACCAAACAGAGGGCTGCCCGGAAAAATGTCATTATGCAAAAAGAAATTACATAAAATGTAAATTAAACTTAAATTCTGGAAAGTATATTTTTACCTTTAACTATTTTAAATAAATGAAAGCATTAAAGCACCTCAGATGATGCTTTAGAAGAAGAAGGTTACAGGTAGTTAAGGTAATTTACTTTAAATTAAACTGCTTGCAGCATAGCAGCGGCTGGTGACTCTTTCGCTGTAATGAATTTCGCAGAAGTAACTCTAAGACTCCGTGTAATCTGTTCCTTAACTTGGCCCACATAACTAGGTAACTAGAGTGGGCATTTAAAATAACTTTCAACTTTAATTTGCGCCATTCATCAGCCAGACAGACTACGTCGAAGTAAAGAACTTCCGTTTCTGCCAGTGGAATGCCCCAAGAGCCACATGCAATTGAAGCCAATTACTGTGACACGCAAGTGGAGACCAAGATCCGGGGATGGTTAAGTGGAATCCAGCGGATCTCCCTCAACAGGAACTCCACCTGCAAGTCCCATCGTTTTGCCTCGATTTGCCGTCTCATTCATCACTCTTAATTATGACAATTGCTTGGCGGACGATGGGAAAACTCTGTTCTCTCACATCGCACACCGTTGTTCCCTGCCTCAGAATCGAGTGCTCTAGTTAATGGGAGTTGCCTGTTGAGCGGCCATAGGTTAAAAGCAATTCCCAATGATCACCAGGTGGACTATTTCAACACGCCCCAGTGCAATGGTTTAATTAGCGAGTTGCACTTTACTCCAACGGCATTATGCAAACGATGTTCAGCTGTCCGCACGTGCCATCAATCCCACAAATTAGAGGGAGGAGACTGAAACTGAGACTGATAGAGTTAACTAGCGATGGATTCAATTTTCCGATGCTTAGTCAGATACTATGAACTTCTTTATTTACTACAGTGAGGTATATCGATATGAAGATCTACCCTTTATATTTATATTGAAATTTATACAATGTATAAAGCTTTATATCAATGTATATCGAACGATAAAAGATTATCTTTTAAATTGCTTTTAGAGTAAAATATAGCTCATCTTTTGTGCCATAATCAACACAGGTTTACCTTTGCTCACCTAAATAAATATTGATCCTAGACAACAGACAACTGCCAAAACATTCACGTTTTTAAGTATAATTTACGAAAAATGACACCAAAGTTGTGGAGCCTATTATTATATGGACATATTGACCTATCTTTTGAATGCCTCTATCAAGATACTCATTGATTTTCAATGAATGACACTTCTGACAAACTAATTAGTTTGCAGCTATATTTGGTTACCACACACAGGCATGCGGATGAAAAGCGGCCAAGAGCCAGGTAACTGGATCTCCTCAGAGTAGGACTCCACAGAGCAGTTTAAGCTTGACACTCGACCCCTGCAATGCCAAAGAGACAGAACTGGCCTTGCATCCTGGCGGCTATTTTCAGTAAACCGACATGGAGGCCCTGAGAATGGCAAAATGTTGCCAAATGATTGCGGCACAGGGGTAATTAATTATTCGTGTCCCGGGACCAGAACAAGTGGCCCTGGGGCTCGAGTCCGCTTTTCGTGCGTAATGTGGCTGGAATTGAATTTATGAGATGAACGTGATTTTTACACAGTTTTCACAGCTCGCACCGGAAACTGAACGGCAAACAGACAAATAAAGTGGGCCCTCACCGACAGTGAGGGAAAGTCCTGGCAATTACCCAAAACACATGCCGAGCTTTTGTCCGGCTTTTGGCCATGGAAGGCGGCCGGCTGCTCTTGAATTGTTTGCCTTGGCTTGACCACGACCGCCGACACATGAAAGGACATTGTTAATGATGTTAAACGTCAGCCAGCGCAGCAGCCCTTTGGCATTTTCCATCCCAGTTTCAACCCAGTTAACATTGACATTGCTACCTGACTGACAAGATGAAAACATGTCCCAAAGTGTTACCCCAAAACCAAAACTTTTAAACTTCGTTGGCCAATTTGGAGCATCTAGGGATAAAGACATCTTCATTGCTTTAACTTTTTAAATTCAAATTTTCATTTCACATACGTAAATTAATAATATATTTTATTTAGAATAATACTCTAAGATTCATAACATAAAATGAAAAGTCAAATGCAACAAAAACCTCTATCTTTCCTGGTCAATTTCTTGTGCTGTAGCACCATGATGTTAGCCTGGAGTTGTCACTGTGTTCCCACAACATTTACCATCACCAGGGTCCAGTGAATTTCCGGACTGTCGACAGGTGGCCAGAATCCGGGCTGCAAGTGCCCAGACCTGCGTGGCAACGAACTTTCCCTGTCACCCCACTGGCTGCCTTTATGGGCAGAACGTGACCGTAATAAGCCATTTCACACGCAAATTCCGCCGCCCACTGCCACCAAAGTGGTTCTCTACTGAAATATGAAAGTGCATTAAATATTTATCCAATCAATAAAGCATATTTCCCAGGTTGTTCCCGTCCGCTGCTTTTTCGCGACTGTCTTCCCTGCCTTGGATTACCTCTACCGGCCGGATGACTGCTAGCATTTTTCCGGAGTTTGCGTTCCTTTGTTATTTGCAATCTGAAGTTTTTCGGTGGCTGCTTGTTTACTTTATATTCTTTTCGTTTGACACCCATTTTTTGTGCTACCTTTCCTTTATAGTGCCTTGGCTCTTATCACTTTCAGGGCCCTGAGCACGCGGAATTTTTGAATAATTTACCACGCAGACAAACATTTTTCACGTCGTCCCACATGTTGCGTTGGCTGTTTGTCTTTGTTGTTTGTTTGCCTGCCTGATGTTCACATCAAGTTTGAGTTGCTAAAATTGATTTTATTTACAGTCCTGCGGCACTCACTTTCACTTTATCCATGCCTTTTATAGTCGGCTAAGGTTGATCAGCACGAGCTTTAAGGCTGACTTAATTGAGAGCTTAGTAGTTTCTGCCAAGTGCATCGATTTATTCTTATTCCGACACTCGCAAATCGGCTCTTAGCCAATTGGCTGAGCTGTTCCGGCCAGAGCCCACTCTGCTGCGTAATCGCACTCACCGGTTACTCCGCTCATTTATTCCACATAATCGAGCTCAATGCTCAGCATTAATTAAATAGCTTCCAGCTCGAATTACCCGGCACGGAACAGAGCGGGACACCAGAGGGCACATGCACGTACTGGGGGAAAAGTCAATATCATTTCGAAAATATTTAAACTTTGATATAGAAATTTAAAATATCGAAATAAGTCGTATTATCGAAATCTATCTGAAAAAATATTCTAAATGTCCTATACGATATCTTGAATAAAATGTGTATTTACAATATACAAACTTCGAAAAGTTTAATTTTAATTCTTTTTTTTAATTTTAATACATAGCTATTATCTAAAATCGTCCTAACGGTGGAACGATCAAAATAAAGGGACACAACTAAGTTTACTATTATAACAAGAAAGGAAGCTAACTTCGGCACGTCGAAGTTTGTATACCCTTGCGGCTTACAATTGGATAATTTTCCGCTATATGATATAGTAGTCAAATCTTGATGAAATTACAACCGAAATTGTAGAATAATACTAAGTGGCCACATCTTAAATTATATAGAAATATGTTAAAAATTATAAATCCAGTTTTAAATGTTAAAGTCCTCCATTAAAAACTAAGAAGAAAAAACCAAGCCACACTGAAATCCGTTGAGTTTTAGCAAAGTTACGATCAAACAAGTAAGAAAGCTACAGTCGTTCGTGAACGACTGTTATATACCATGTACCAAAATATATCGCCGCTTTTGCCTATTGCGACTTTTGCCTATTAGAGAAATGTAAACAAACTCGCTCTTTGCAAAACCACCACCATCTCATGCACTTGCGTGTGCAAGACAGAGACAGAGATAACCCCTCCTCTCTTTTTTGCGCACGGGAGTTAGTTTCTTGCGCTCATCAGTTTTGTTGTTGTTTTTTGGGATGCACCTGTTGCTAGCTGCCAAATAGGTAGCACACTGATAAGTAAATAACTTTTGTGTTTTTCACCCGATCTTTACCAGATTTGCGGTATTGATACATGTTCTACATATGCATGCCTATGCACAAAAAGAAAGATATATGGTAATATTTGCGGCTGCAAAACGTTTTTATTGATTTGCGGGGGAGTGGGAGGGAAATTTTTAAATCTGAAACAAACTTGATCTGCGTGCAAAACATTCCGACCTACATACCGAATTTGGTGACTCTAGCTCTTTTAGTTGCTGAGATCTAGG